>APFE030634964.1:17093-38080 GCA_000404065.3 Pinus taeda | reverse complement strand
GACTGCTTCCTCATGAGTTTTTCTTCAGCTTTCAGTGCTATCTGATAAGCTTCCTCTATTGTTTTTGGAGACAACAAACTTATCTCATCCTGAATGTCCATCCTGAGGCCATTCATATATCTAGCCACTTTCTGATCTGTGTCTTGGGCTTCTCCAGCTCTTATGCTCACCTTATAGAACTCTTCTGTGTACTCTTTTACTGTCAAAGCTCTCTGTCTAAGATTTTGCATTTGTCTAAACAATGTCTGTTGATAGTTACTCGGAAAAAATTTACCTTTTAACTTTGCTACCATTCTGCTCCAAATTTTTATTGGCTGCTTACCCAGTCTCCTCCTTTCCGCCTGCACGCCATCCCATCAGAGTGCTGCATGGCCTTTTAATTTGGTGACATCAAAATTTACCTTCTTCTCATCTTCTGTTTCTTCATAATCGAAGAATTTCTCCATGCTATTAATCCAGTCGATCAATTCTTCTGGATTCAGTCCTCCTTGGTAGATCGACACTAATTGGTTCCATGGCCTGGCTGTGGATTTCAACACTGACTGAAAGAACCTCATCTCAGGAGTAACCTATACAACTTCCTCCTTTGTAGCTTCAACTTCTGGCTCACTGACATCTCCATCATCTATGTTTATGTCCGAGGCTAATGCATCCAATCTAGCTTGCATCTCTTCTATGTTTTCCATCAATTCAACATTCGCAACAGGCCGTCCTCTTCCACCACGTCCTCGTCCTCTTCCAACTCTGAAAGCCATCCTTCTCCTGCTCCTGAGATTTAATTCAATGCCAGTTGCTGGCTCTGATACCACTAATGATGGTGAGGTCGCTGGCTCTAATGACAGTCTCTCCAATTTGGTTGCAATCTCTTCAATATCCGCCTCTCTCTCCCTTGTATTGCCTTCAAGATCATCAGTCATTAAACTGATAGTTTCATTCCTTTGTGAAGATTCATAGTCCTCTTAATTTATAACCAGAGGCAACAAATCAAGAATTACAATTGGAATAAAGTTATGATGCGGCTATGGACGTATTATATGAATTCAAAATTTTATCTTTAAGCAGTAGGAACATGACAAATAATATATGTCAAATATCAATGAGACCTTCGGCAAATTAGCAGCAATCATGGACAGTGTTTGTGAGGAACGAATTGACAAATTGGAGACAGTGAATATTTTATATAGTGCACACCTCAATTCAAGCCAGGTTGAAATTCGTTTGTTATCTGCACGCAAAGCTATTGATGTGAAATATTGAAAACCGCCCTATAGTGGTCACCTTACCACGCACACAGCATATATTTAACAATATACACACAATTATGTAATCAATGGCCAATACGCACAACACAAAATTATGAAGAGGAATCGTGCATATAACTCCGCCTCAACCGGCCGTTGGAGAATCGCTCCAAGGCAATAATTGAAAAATGCGTTGTTCACACAAAATAACACACATTGTTCTATATTCAGGCAAAAACTATAAAGGTTCCACGCATATACTCTGCCTCGAGCTAGAACTGAAGAATACGCAGCCCACACAACTAATAGCGCAGTTTTTATCCCTTGTGCATGATAGCGCCCAGCTTAATAATATCTCTGTAATCTTTTCAACGCACAAGTCAGTAAAATATTTAATAAACCTTATTCAATTGTGGGAATGGCAGATTTAATAAACGAATATAATGAATTCACAATACCAGTTACCACATAACCTCTGTTTTTTTTCAATGAGAGAGAGTTCATATCAAAAGCACTGGCCTCGCCTCCTCTGACTGCCTGGCGGCCAAGTCCCTTCTTTTATTCATATGAATACTTGCCTTATTACAAAAGTAGACTTACATAGCAAATTAAAGCTTTTCTTTGTTTTTTTAACAACTAGTCTAGCATGCTTTATGCTAAGTCTATCTATAAAAAGATGGCATGCTTTTATTCCTTATCTAGTTCCTAATTTTTAACTAAGAAAACATAGAAACAACAGGCAAAGGATCCCACTCCTTGCCTGTAGATTTTTTTTTTTTTAATTTTTGGAATAAATCAGAAGATTTTTCCCCTCTGAGTCACATGCTCCTGCATCAGATAGCTAAATATATTAAATAAATGTGTAAGCGCACCCATACTAGTTAAGTTAAAGTGACATATTATCAGTAATTAAACGGGATGATAATTATTATATATATATAGTTTATTATAATTATATATTTATATTATATTTATTATTTATTAGAAAGGGAACATATTATAAGCGAAAAAAAAGACTACAAAACATAATCCATTAATTTCATAATTTAAAACAGGGAATAATATACTATATTATTGATTGGAATAATAATATTTTTAGATATTATTACTTTATATATTATAGATATTATATGAAATAAGATTAGGAGTATTTTATGGGTGTTTTAAAAAAGAGATAATTATAAAAAGTATTATTATAAGATAAAAAATGAGAATGAATTGTGACAAAAAGTCAAGGAAAAACAAAAATGATGCATTTGATAAGGAGACGTTAATTCTTTTCAAAATGTCTTTTTTGTTTAGAAGGATATTCAAATTGTCAAGAGTCATTTAGAAATCAAAATGTCCTCTGCAAAAAATGTCACAAAACTTTTACTTTAGTTGAATATCAAAGTGACACATAAAACAAATCCTCATAAGTAGATGCTAAATTTTATGAAGGGATAAAACAATTAATAGCTGCACTTTAACGACAAAAGGAAGATTTTAATAAAACAGTTGTGGCTCAAGAATTGAAGAAAACATAATAAAATTTGCAAATGGAATGCCCAACATCACTCTTACAAGACGATGCTTTCCAATGTACCGAGAATTGTAGTTAGATCATGAGAATTCACTTATTAAAAATTTAGAAGATAAAATCGCCAAACTTCAGCAAAACAAGAAGACATCGCAACAAAAACATAAAGATATTGAGGAAATGCATGATAAGGAATTAATAAAAATGGATGAAGAAATTTCTCATCTCAGAGACCATAATGAAAAATTACTTGCACAAGTCAAGAAGGCTAATATCACAAAGTAAGAACTCAAGACGCTCCTATCAAAACAAGAACTTTAGGAAAATTTACACTTAAAGAACCCTAATCAAATGTTATTAGAACAAATAAAAAGTCTAAAAGATGGAGAGAATGACACTAAGAATAAAGTCAAAAATATAGAAAACGAAGAACTTTCACATCTAAGGAATTATAATCAAAACCTTCTTGCACAAATAAAGAAGCTTAAGATTGACAAGAATTCACTAAAAGACAAGTTAGAACAACTTACTCATGAAGAAGCATTGAAGTCTTCAAGTGAAAGAATCTAAGTTGGAAAAGAAGGAACAAACAATGATCTAGATAATATCATGATTCAAAATTATCCCAACTCATTTGAAGTTAAAACATATTCAGATGTTGTAGTTAAAATGACAAAAATTTCAAGTGAATATCCAACAATTAACTAAGCAACTTCTACACCTGAAGGAAGTTAGATACCTCAAGCACATCAAGAAATGACCACAAACAAGATAAGGGGAAATCAGATCACTAGAACTCCTTATCGACACCCAAATCATAAAAACAAACATCTCAACCAATCTGCATATCCTTATCACTCAAACCAGAAACAAATGGTCCTTATGTTCCCAAGAATGTTGTTGTCACCAAAATCCAGTCTTATGATAATAATTCTTCCCAAGTTTCCAGTTGTAGAGACCTTCCTTAGTTTATATGTATATTGTTAGTATTGTTATTTATTATTTCTATATTATTATATATATATTCACATGTACTTATATGTACATGTACATGTACATATCATATAATAATATATATAAACTAGGGAAGGTTCTCTTTACATGGAACTTGGGAATAATTATTATCATAAGATATATATATATTATATTTTATATTATTATATTTATATACAACCAAACACCAGATCTATCAACAAATATTGGTAGGAAAAGCTGTTTACGTATTTATTAAAAATATTTTGTAAGTTATTATTGCATTGTAAATAAAAAGCAAATAAATATTTCCATTATGACTAATCATCCATTAGCATAATCCAATATGAAAATCATATAGTAATTAAATGCACATCAAACATGAGAATCATATAATAATTTTAAGGGCACGTACATCAACAATCCATGATTTGATAATTATATACAACAAGTAAGCATGTCAGACAACTTTATGAAAATCAAAATTACCGTGCACCAAGGGGTGGAGTCTCGATCTCAACTTCCTTGGTTCTTCCCCTCCCTTGTTGCTATTTGTGTACATGTGTGAAGGATGTTGCGTCCCAACCGAATGTTTTCGAATCATCGGTTGACTTCTCAGCCTAGTCTTTTGGTACTCTTTTTCCCCACAGACCCCCGAGTTGCAATGGCACTATAAGTAGAGGAAGAATACTATTCTATGGAGGAGAGCACACTTGGCTCAAGAGTTCCCTCTTTAATGGCCTCTACCACAACAAACTCATTATAGGCTTCGTAGTCACTCAACATAAGATTATGTAATCCATCCAATAATAGGGAAAAAAGTACTCTATCTCCCATACTTTGCTCCTCCTTTTATAACATAATTCATAGGTGACACTTGTCACTTCATGCAAAAATAATTATTTTTATTAATCTAAAAGTTTGATTATTCACCTATCCATGTGTCAACCTCTTACCATGGTTGTCCTAAATTATTTATTTAAATTATTATTTAAAAATAATATTTTCCCTCACCCCAACATGATTCTATTTTTCTTCTAGTTTTCTCTTGATCCCCCTTTTATACTCTTTATTTTGTGTTCATTATTGAAGTCAACAGGTAGGTCTCACATTTGGTTCCCCAACTACATTCTAGTTTATCTCAAATTTTCTCTTAGATGGAGATCCTTGTATTGACTCTTGCCCCTAGAGTTTCTCTCATGAAACTAAATTTATCTAATTTAAATTATTATTCTTTATTTTCATTCACCACCCTCTTTTCTTAATGAGGTTAAACTATACTAGGATTAATTTTTTTAATTAACCATATGTCCCTTTCCCATTTTTTCTTATTAAAACACTTAAATACTTTAGAGTTACCTTAATATGCACATTATCTACCTATGGTTTTCCAAATGTGGGAAGGGTAGAGTTACTCAATTGGTCCAATCTTTTTATGTCTTCCTATTCTCCCTTTTCCCCAAGGTTTAGTTTTGATTTAGTTAACTTAGTTTTAAAACCTCACTTACTACATTATGTGAATTTGTATAATTCTCAGATATTAATTATATTTTAATAGTTTCTTCTTGATGCCAAGAGTGCTAATTCGTTCGTGCCTTTCAAGAAGTTCCCTTTTAAGTTCCAAGGGCACCACGCCAATCAATTTATTCTTAATGGAAAGGGTGCAAAGTCAGTTGTTCCCTTCAAGAACTTCTCCTTGAAATTCCAAGGGTGCCACACCACTTTTCCTTTAGGCATCCTGTGACTATGAAGGGAAACAATTAGGCGTGATGATGGAGATCACTATTGTCTCTCATGTCTCCCTCTATAGTGAGACTAATGGTGTAGGGGATCAAGGAATCTATATTGATGTGCGCTCCCTAGTAGATCCTCATGAGCGACCCATTCCATTGTATGCCCTTACAACATCATGATATTCAAGGCAAAGGTATCCCAACACCTTCTAGCCTAAACAACGGGAGTGGTAGCGGGTGAAATCAGGGACATTTTTCCACCCCTCCCATGAAGTTCCATCTATCTGTATAGACCCATCAACCATGTGTGAGTCATTCAACCAAGCAACCAACTTGTGCCTGCAACCACTAACATGTCATTAGAATTCACAACAAAATTTTAAATTGAGCTTAATTAATTAATTAATTAATTTTAGGGAATAGTATGCAATTAAAATCAACCTATAGGTCACCGACTCATCACATCTAAGTGTATCTGAGTAGTCCCTTGTGACACTCAATAATCATCAATAATATTTGATCATAATAATAGTCACTGATATAATTTTGTATGCTAAATCATCATCATGACATAATCAACAATATCTTCGCAACTATGAGCAAGAGATAATGTAAACAAACAACATAATGAATCCATCACATGATTAAACATAGCAATAAAACAAATCCATCACAACTATTGTAATCATAATATTAATAAGGAAAACAGATGTTATCACATCCACTAATATTGAGACTCAAATATCCAGATCCTCAACTTGAGGTCCTCAAAGAATAATATATGATCCTTAAGGCTATATCAACGCTATTGTCATATTAGGGTCAGTTAACTAGAGTGGGGAACTACATACATCCCCTCTTAACAATAGAATTCATCTCGAAGTCCTCATAATAGGAAAGGAAAAATGGTGATGCATCGTGTTGGTATCCTCCCAAGTGGATGAACTTCAACAAAATAACAAATACTTTAGTTTCAAGATTTACTTAAAATTTTTACGCATACTTGTGATGTTTTATCGAAATCTTCGAGGAAGGGGGTTATGACAAGTTTATAGCCTTCTCTAGGTTGTAATGAGGAAGGGGTTTATGACAGGTTTATAACCTTCTCCTGGTTTGTAACTAGGAATGGCAAGGAAATACAAATGTTTCAATGGATAGAGCATGTGGCTGAAGAAATTAATAAAAAACCTCAATGTTGAACTGGGTGAGCTTCCCGGAAACAATATACTCACTAATTAATCAAAACATATTGCTTATGCTTTGTATGAGAAGTGGGTATGAATATAAGGGAGCCCTATGAGGAAAAATATTGTCTTCCTTTGTGTATTTCCCTTCTTCAAACTTTTTATAAAATCCTGCTCTCATTCTCCCATTCACAATGAATTGTTTCGAAGAATGAGAAGCAACAACAATAGTAGCAAAAGTGGCACCACTTTAGTCGCTGATGAAGATTACATGGGATTCAATCACGACAATACATGGCTCTCTTTATGGAGCCCGCTGGAGATATCATGCTTGGAATTCCATCCAAAGCTCCTTAAGGAACGAACATAGAGAGCATTGCCTAGGGAAGGTAGAGTTGTTGCAGAAGAAAAACATGATTGTTGCAACACAAGGAGCTGTGAGTTGAATGTTTTTTAGATATGAAAAATATGTTATGATTGTAGAGGCTTTGAGCACCTTCAACTATGTTACTCAAAATGGATTCATGCTTCGTTTGCTCAATTTCAATGACCTTCTTCAAAAACTGGTAAGGAAAATATGTTTAGTTAAACTCATCAACTCTACACCAAAATTACAAGCAAAGGTATCTCGCCAGATTTGTTTACTTCAATTCCATGGTAATTTTCTTTTGTGAACAAGGGAATTTGCAACATACCAATTGTTTTTATGATCAAATGATTCAAAAAGGGGTGGATGTCTGGCCTTGCCACATATGATGCTCTCACTTAGGAGCATTGCCTTAAATAAAGAAAAATGTTGTTGGAGACATTTAGGAATTTTTTTTGATGATATGATAGTGAATTTCCTTGTTCCTAGTGTTGTCATTTTTACAAGGTTAATTCAAGGGTTTTGCAGTCAAGGATGGTTGAATGAAGTCTGTAAGTGGCTAGAAAAAATTGTTAAGATGGGTTAGAAACCTAAATTTTATACATTTATTTTGTTTATAGATGGAATCTATAAGAAAAATAATGTGGAGGAGGTGATGCATTTGCTGAACCGAAATGATAGAAAGTGGGATACTTCGAGATCATCTAACCTGCTTTGCACTAATGAAAGGGCACTATAAAGAATGAAAGGTTGTTATAGCATTCAATATTTTGTGGGCACTATCGAGATATGGCTTGGATGGTTAAATTTATATGATTATGACAAATGAAAATTAGAAGAAAAATGGATTAGTAGGACACAAAGTTGTTGCTTGGTGAAATCGTTAGCAGGATCTTACTACCAGCTAAATTTGTTTACAACACACTAACCAGTGCAACCTACACAGAAGGAAACTTGGACCTTTATTTTAAAATTGTCAATAAATTGGTGCTCCATGAATGTAAACCTAATGTTTTCACCTACAACTCACTAATAAGCAGGCTTTGTAAGAAGGGATTAATAAAGGAAGCAAACAAACTTGTTTATGAGATGCATGGACAAGACTTGCTTCCTAGTGAAATAACTTACACCATGCTAATTAATTGAAATTGTAATGGAGTTAAACTTGAATTATCTTTTGAAGTTTTCAAGAGAATTATTGGAGGTTGGTTGTGTCCTAAATTCTTATGCTTACTATCCACTGATCATAGGCCTGTGTAAAGAAGGAAATTTGCAAGATGCAAAACTCTTGTTTTATAAGATGGTTGAAATGGGTATCATTCTTGATGAAGTGACTTATGCTACACTGATTGATGCATATTGTATGAAAAGGAAAATTTAGGATTCTTGCATTTTATTTGAAGATAGGACAAGAAAAGGTTGTAATCTAACCTTCTATACTTACTATGCTCTTGTAGATGGATTTCTATATCAAAGCAAGAGTGAGGATGCATGTAAGTGCGTAAACATGATGTTAGAAGATGATCTGGTTCTAGATAATGTACTTTATACCATATTGATTAAACAATTAAGCAAAAAATGAACTATTGACTTAACTTTTAGGTTATGTGGGTCATATAGTTGCAAATGGCATCGATCTTGACATAGCCACTTATAAGTCATTGATCAACAAGATTTGTAGGGATGTGACAACTATTAGAAGAGAATATTCTATGCTGACATTATCTGATGTAAATATAATGAAAGAAAAAATTAAGATCTCCAATTTATTGCAAGAGAACACATTAATTCAAAAAGAAGAAACTATGACCCATATTGCAAACTCTTTAGAAGCAAATATCAATTTGGCTTTCAAATTTATGAAGGAAATGATGGCTAAGGGTTGTGCACTTGATATTTATGTCTATAGTGGTTTGATCAATGGAATTTGTAGAGCACACGGGTTAAGGGATTCTTATGAACTTTTAAATATGCTTATGGAAAGGGTTTGGTTCCTAATAAAGTGGTATACACTATACTAATAAGTTCTCATTGTAGGGAAGGTGAAATTGACCTTGCATTGAAGTTATTTGACCAGATGAATGTAGGAAATTACATTCCATATTATATGATATATATTTCACTAATTAAATGGTTTTGCAAAGGACGATTACATGAAGAAACTTGGCTATTAAATTAAATGTGTGAAAAGGGATTGGTACCCACTAGGGTAGCATATGATGCAATAATTTATGCCTTTTGCAAAGATTGTAAAATTGACCTTGCATTCAATTTGATTGTGGACATGGTCAACCAAGGCCTAAAGCCTAGTAGCTTTAATGATAATGAAATTATTTTTGGCCTGTATGAAGACAATAGGGTACAAGAGGCCCATGAGTTCTTCAATATGATGCTTATAAGGGGAAAAGTTGCAGATGAAGGTACCAACAACAAGATGATTGAAACATGCTATAAGCTAGGGAAAATTGACTTAGCTTTCATGATCACAAAGAATATAGTTGACATGAAGTTTGACATGATTGTTTAATTAAATGATAAGAAGGACATGAAACTATTTGTAGAAAGAGATGATACATCTAAAGTCATCTCTGTTGACACTAGAAAAATATCCTTTGAAAAGACATCGGGTGTGGCTCACTTCAACTTGATTCATATCTATATTAGGAAGCATGTTTAGCGGTGCAATAATTTCAATCATATAATTGGATGGGATATACTTTAGTTAATTTTTATTGCAACTGGATGCTTTTAAGTTCCTGAGTCCATCACCCATGTTTTGTCAATGTAAAATAGAGACACATCTCAATTGTACATTCTCTACATTAATTTGGGTCCCGATATAGAGGTTATAAAACTGGGCATGAAATGAAAACAAAAGGTGAGCTCAAAATTATGGGTAATGTGACTAAAAATGTTTCTCTCTCGAGACAATTACTTGCACAACATAAAGTTGGTCACATACAAAGTGCGACACTACAAGAAAATATCACTGGCATGAGCTTTGAGTTGGTGAAATTTTCTTGCAATGGAGTTTGTGTTTCTCATCAAGGGAACCAAGGCATAGATGGATGTGTAATACAATATTACCTTTCATCTTGATTTCTTCGTTGAGCAGTATATAAAGAATAAATTGATCAAGAAGCCATGTACACAATGAAAGTGAGGAATTTGGAGGGGTAACTCTTGAATTCCCTATCTTTAAATTACATCAGACATTTATGGTACAAGTAAAATTTGAAGTGTGACCGAATCAAATATTTAATGTGAAATGGAAATAAGGGTATGAATAAATCACACAAGTATTAAGAAGTTTTTTGGAAAGAATGACAACATTTGGAATAACATGAATCAATCTCTATGTGGATTTACATCCATCATGGATTGGTCATCCTATTTCAAGTTTTAGGATTCAATTACTAGGGTTTGAGGGATCAATGATATTCAACATAAATCAAAGGAAACCATGGAAAATTAAAATAATTAAAACTAATTATGACTATAAGTACTTAAAAGATCATGGTTCTCGAAAATACCCACATATGAAAGACAAACTATATATCTGTATTATATAAACAAATACCAAGGGGCATGCTTAATCTACCAACCCGCAAATGTTGTCACCTTTCTCTTCTTTTTTCATATCTATAGCAATCACACTTTAGATACGATGTACTTCATTTAACTAAAATGATGTACTTTATTGAACCAATAATATTATCCATTTCAATATATTGGTCGAATAATCCATCACACCTGTGAGCCTTAAAATACATTCCTCTTACACACACAATGACAAATACATAGTATGCAGGCTTCATTCATAAAATCTATTTTCAATACTCTCTTCCTTCCATAAACATGTTCAATCCCTAGAAATAACACAAATAACACAATTTATTCCTCTAAGTATCACTCAAAGTAGAGAAAGAGTAGGATCCCATTTTCCCAGTTACTAAATGATTGGGTGCATCTTTGATAACTAAATAATCCTCCATGGTGGAACTGAAAGAAAAATTGTGCCAGTTAAAAATGTATCTTATTAAAATACATAACTTCATAGTAATATTAGTAGGTTCACTTCTTACTAATAGTAGTCTGAAGCGTTCCTTTTTTTCAAAGGAATGGATTATAAACACCAAATATGTAGGAAATCTCATGAAATCTCTCGATCTTTGTGATCTGCAACTAGAGAGTTTGTCCATCAAATCATTGATTCAATTGGGTAACAATTCCCAACTCTTGGATAGATAGTTTACATAGCTTGAGTAATAGTTACATTGATACTTCGAACTTGTCAACACCAGACTAACACTTTTAACATGTAACTAAACCTCAACCAAAGTAGTATGCATTGTCATCATGCAGTCACATCATTTCAGTTTTGTTGTTACCAACCACATCACTTTAACATCGTATCAATTTTGTTGTTACCAATTGCATCACTATAATTTCTCTTAAGTGAATTTAAGTGTTGTAATTATTATCTTCTAATGTTAGTAATAGTTAAATTCTTAGTTTTGTGGCAAGTGAGTTAAATGATTATTCCAAGGACAATGATTGGAGAAATCAAGTGATTCTTAAGAATTTCACTTATTAATTAATAATTCAACTAAGTCATTAATAATTGAGCCAAACTATTCATGTTATGGTTGGTTAAAACCTTTATTGTCATTAATACTACATATATTATAATTGCAACACTATTAACATTAATAGTTATTTTGTCCCAAGTAAATTCCCAATTCCTATGTAATCTATGACATAACTGTATGTTGTGTTATAACCTTATATGTAAATTATTATATGGGAATTTGTATTTGGATTTCCATTCAATAAAATTTTCCTTGATAAGAAGGGGATTAATCACTGTGAGTCTCCTTTGCATGGAATAACCAATAAATTTGGTAATTAATTAGGATCACAAGTGAAATCAAAATCACATCATTATAATGATGTCAATTTGGTTGAGTGCAATGATGAAAATTGTAAATCCCTCAATTCCAAATTTTAGTTGTGTCAACATTGCTTTTATTCTAATAAAACACATATTCTAGTTCCCAAAGATTCTATGCCATCACAAAACAGATAAAATCCAACCAAAAGAGATAGAAATCATATATACTTCAATCCGACCCACATTTCCCGACCTTCCACCACCCATATGTCAATATTTAAATCAAAACTATGATATTTATCTGCTCAATCCACGATCAAAAGAAAGGGAAAAAATCGTGGAATATCTGATTCACGTCCCTAGAATCAACTTGGTGAACAACCCAAACTTTTTAGTGGACTAGTTTGGATACTAGGTCAGTGGACTCAAACCAATTTGAACTAGACGAGTCCAACTTGGACTGGCCGAGTCACCTTTCCAACATGCAAACTGAGGTGACCTTAGAATGCAAATCTGGAAATTTATGTAAAGCATTCACAAAGATTATCATTTTTGTTTATGGCTCAAGTTCTCTAGAAATGCTTGGAAAAAGACATTGTTGTGGCAGGTGACATGTGTAGAAATCATTCTAGACTTATCAGTTTGGAAAATGAAGTGCTTACTACTATGGCTTCTCTCATTTGATGGCTAAAGTAAGAAGGTATTTCCATTTTTATATTGTGCATGTATCTTGTTTCCATACTGCAGCCTTGTGAAGTTTGATTTACATTAACCACCTATCGTTAAGGCTAGTCCAGATTCAAAAAATGATTACCCAAAAAAAAGACGTTTTCAGTAGGCATATGTTAAAAATATCATTTCCTGTAAGCAACACTATATATTTTAAATCTATAGAGGTTTCATTATATCCTTGCCACCAAATTGGTATGAACAAATCAAAATAATTTACTTTGATTTAAATTCAGTTAGCGACAATATGACATGGTTGTCTAACTCTACTTTGTGACTCTAATTACAGGTAGTTTAAGATTTGCATCCACATTTATGGTTGTTCGACTGAATCATTGGTAGAAAGGTTTTATAAACATGTATCTCCCATTTAGGATAATTTCACTAATATTCTTTCAAGAGGCACCAAATTTCAAAATTTGTTCAGAAAGATTAGTATGATTCCAATGAACCAAATTCACTGGGGACTTCAATAAGGGATTTTCTAGCGCCAGCTACAAGAAGGATGACAAGGTGATCAAAGTTTTGCAATGATATGGGGAGTCCTTACTTCAAGTTGTGTATGCCTTTTATTGCATAGAGGCACCCCTTGCTTATGTGAATGTGGAAGACATAATGCTGAGAGCAGAAAAAAATTTGTTGGGGGTACATTGTTATCCCCGATTTTTCTATCTTGAACTCGGTGATCATTAAGAAGGGATTAAATGATCTTCTGGGTTTGTCAAACACTGAAAATCACAGGATGCCAAAATCTAAAAGGGCATCCAAAATATGAATTTTTTTTATTCCTTCCAAAGACGATGATGTCATATAATATGTTACAACAAATATTAGAGTAGCGAATGAAAATGTGAACAAAGAAACTTGTATGAGATTATCAATTGCACTCCTGAGAGAATCACTATTCCAATAAAATCATTGTCAGAATTCAATGCTAAGTTGCAAATAAATTATGTAATTAGTGAAAAAAGTATGGCATTTTATCATTTCGCGAAAAGCCCCCTTTTTTCTAAAGGTCTCAACCACGGCTCATAATAAACTCAAGTCAGTCCAAGAACAAAAAAATGGTTCATAAAAAGGATAAATATTCAAGCTCATAAGGTAAAGAAATTCTAGATCCATTAATAGGTACATCTCCTTACAGTGTTGGACCATATGTTTGTAAGGTACTGATTGATGAATAAACCTACCTCGTTAATGAAATATAACGATATAATAACAATTGGTAAATGTTCAAGTTTTAAATGCTCACTTTTGGGTTATGGAATCTCAATCATAAAAAATTCTAAATATCCACACCTTGTGGTATATTTATCAATACAATCATAACATAGCTAGGCAATAATATTTGGAAATTGTTTGGACAATGAGTTAGTTACGAGTTGAAAATATGCAATCAATTCATTTTATAAGACATTGAGCAAGGCTTCAAAGACTCAAAGGTTGGTAACACCATTAACTTAGCAAAGGAATGTATTAGAATTGCAAAAGGAAAAATAGAAAAAGCTAGGCATCTGAATATCAAAATCTCCTTACTTCGAGGTTGAAGGAGTAGCATGATTGCAAGTGTGAGAGTTTGGATGAAGAAAAAATAAAAGCATCCCATGTTTCAACTATATTAAAGCCATCAACTACTTAGTATTGAGTGTTTTACCTATTTATGTAAGGGAAACTCCCTTGCTTTGCATGACATTGTATTCAGTGAAATTTTCAAAATTGGCAAACAATGATTTGCTATTGCATATTGTTTGAGAATATGTAGTCTTGGTATATTTTGATGAAGAATAAGACTACATAAATATGTTAGGAATTGAAATTCAAAAATACTCTATTTTTTAAGATATCAAAACTACAAGGTGATATGGATAAGTCAAACACATAAATAAATTGTTGTAAGGTTCATATTACGATAGGCAATATGATACTCCTATTTACAAAAGGTAAAAGGGGTCCATGTGTCCTAGAGGTTGAACCTAGGGCTCTGATACCAAGTATAGAGATCCTATATATATATTATATTATATATATATATTATATAGTATTATCTTTTTTACAACCAAACTTAAGATAATAACAAGAAGTTATTAGATGTAGGAAACCTTGCTTACATATTTATTAATAGATAAATGGTGCAATCTAAGTTATTGTATTGTAAATAATAAGCAAACAAAGATTTACATTATGTCAAATCTTCCATAGACAACATTTAATATGAAAATCACATAGTAATTAAAGGCACATCAAACATGAGAATCACATAATAATTTTGAAGGAACATACATCCACAATCCATGATTTTACCAATAAAATTCATATCCTTCAATTTTACAATTTGATAATTATATACAACAAGTAAGCATGTATGACAACTTTACAAAAACCCAAAATCCCATGCACCAAGGGGTGGAGTCTCGATCTCAACTTCCTTGGTTCTTGCGCTCCCTTGTTTCTATTCACGTGCATATGTAAAGGATATTGTGTTTCTATTGAACGTCGTCGACTCACCAATTGACCTCCCATCCTACTCCTTGGGGACTCTTTTTCCCCACGAACCCCCAAGAAAAAATGGGGATGTAAGTAGTGGAAGAATACTAGCTGATGGAGGACAACACTTCTACCTCAAGAGTTCCTTTTCTAATGGCCTCCACCACACCAAACTCACTATAGGCTTCATAGTCACTCACCATAGCATTATTTAATTCATCCAATTGTAGGGAAAAAAGTGATCCCTCTCCCATAGCTTTCTCCTCCTTTCATAATAGGCTTCATAGGTGACACTTGTCACTTCATGTAAAAATAATTATTTTTAATTTAAAAGTTTGATTATTCACCCATCCATGTGTTAGCCTCTCACCAAGGCTCGCCTACATTATTTATTTAAATTCTAATTTAAAAATAATATTTTCCCACCCAAACATGACTCCCTATTTCTTCTCCTATTTGTCTCTTGATTCCTCTTTTATACTCCTTATTTTGTGTTCATTATTGAATTCAATTGATAGGTTTCATATTTGGTTCCCCAACTACACCCTAGTTTATCTCAAATTTACTCTTAGATGGAGATCCTTGTGTTGGATCTTGCCCATGGAGGTTCTCTCATGAAGCTAAATTTATCTAATTTAAATTATTATTCTTTATTTTCATTCACCACCCTTTTTTCTTAATGGGGTTAAACTATACTAGGATTAATGCTCTTAATGGACTCTATGTCCCTTTCACCTTTGTGCTTATTAAAATATTACATAATTTGGAGTTACTTTATATGCACATTATCTACCTAAGATTTTCCAAACGTGGGGAGTGTAGAGTTACTCAATTGGTTCAATATTTTGATTTCTTCCTATTGTTGGCATTATGATAAATGTGTTGTCCTTGATGGAAACCTACTTAATGTTGGCATTATGATACAGTTGTTGTCCTTGATGGCAACTTACTAAGATGTCAGATCACAGTTCAGGCTCAAAGAATGAAGAAAAAGAGATATACGCAGGTTCCTCTCAGCAAAGTTGCGTATACACGCGGGATCACCGATCAAAAGGCGCGTATACGTATGCACACACTTTCATGCAAAGAAAAGCGCGTAAGTGTGGGAAAGCTTATTTTTGGGTCCGTGGTATTTAGACCTATGGTTTTGGTTGCATATATTCGACATACACTCCCCAAACAATTACATGGAAAATAATAATGCATCACTCATATCCTTTGATGAATCAATTACCATGGATACTGGAATCATAGTTAATGACATTAATAATGTTCTCAGCCCCTTAGATAAGCTTGGGATATTTTTTGTCCTAATTTGATTTGAATGGGAAAATTAGTTTTGCTGTTCTAAATTCCTCTTCAGAATATGTAAAAGCGCTTAAGGATTCATGAGGTTAATTATAAGTTTAAACATGAGTTTTTGAGTGTTTTTATGTAAATTTTACATACAAATTAACATAAAAAAATGACTGAACATTAGCATATAATAGACATGAACATCACCAAAACAATATCACAATATCACATGATGGAGGAGTTCACCCCACCTGGGCTACGTCTCCTTGGTCTAGCTTCCAATGGTTTGGCCCTCTCTATTATGCTCAAAAGTGTGACCACATTAGTTTACAATGCTCAGATAGCTCTAAAACCTATTCGATGGCTCCAAAATGCCCAAAAATGCTTGTCTAGCCTCTTTTTGCTCCTGATTTGGTCAAAACCTAAAGAATTTATGGCTTCCCCAAGTCTTTTCACTAATCTCACCGTAATTTCCCCAAAATCAGGCACCATTCTATAATTTCACTCAGATTTCCGCTAACCAGGCGCCATTTCCACCGATTTCAGGGCAAATTTGTCAGAGGCTTTAAATGTCCTCTAACACCTAAAATACACAATTTTTGGGCCACATTGGGGCTAAGGCCAATGACCCGCCCCCGCGAGTCGGGCCCCCGCTCTACTCTGCTAGTGGACATATGGGTGGCGTGTCCAAGGGCTGGCCCTTTCCCTAGAGTATGCATGATGTTGACTTCAAATCAAACCTGCAACCATAGTCTATTAAGAACTATTGGTGTGGCATGTTGGTAGAAGGATTGGTCTTGATGCTTGGAAGTCGTGGGTTTGACCCCCGCCACTGCTTCTTGGACCTTCAACAAATTTTTGGTGGCCCTCGGGATGCCATGTGGTGGCCTCTGGCTGGGCCATGTGGCAACCTGTGGTTAGCCACCTTCCAAATAATAGAATTTATCCAAAACTGAACCAATCACATTGTGCCACTTGGCACCACACCATTCACCGTAGTTTCACAGTCACATGCATAGTCACCCTGCCACATAGGCATGCCTAGTCAACGCCACGTCAATATTGTGGATTGTTGACTGGGTTATTTTCATGTTTTTTAAATCACCTATTTAGGAAAACAAACAGAACATGATTCTGGGAGCATACGGTGTCTATTTCACACAAAACGAGTTGCACTGGATTCATGATGACAAAAAGTACGTGATCATTCAAGTTCCACACCGATCAAAAAACTTTGAATTTTGAGCTATTTTTGAGCAGGTCCATTCCTCCCCACTGGAAGACTTTTGGTCCCCAAGTGATCACTTTTAGTTATCCAACAAGCAAGGGTACAAGTCCCTAACCTTTCCAATATCAATCTATTTGGACTTGGAAGGATTTGTTCTTTTGAGCCACACTCGAAGGTAGTCCACACTTCCTCTTTTTGAAGGCCTTGTTCTTCTGTTAAGAATGGTGTCTTGTTGTAGTTCATCAAGGTATTTAGGAGAAAAATCCTCAATGGAAGGAATTTAGACATTTTCTCCTTGATCTTCAATCAAAGTAAGTTCATACAACCTTAAGTTCTCAATGTTAATAACGACATAAATTTGCATATATGAAGGCAAATCCAACCTTAAGGCATTGCCACCAATCTTTTCCAAAATTCTGATTGGACCATATCTAATTGGTTTCAGTTTTTTACCTTCTCCTTGGAGCTTCTCTTTGCTACTGTGAAGCCAAACTTCGTCACCCACTTGGAACTTGTGATCTACACAATGCTTGTTGTGCCTTGCTTTGTACTTGCCTTGGCTCTTTTCCAGTTGTTCTTGAACTCTTTGGTGTACCAATTGGATTTGTTCAATGAACCTTCTTTCTTTTTCTATGTCACTATGATCATCAATAGCAACATCCTTTCGAAAAATGAAATCCAAAGGAGACTTAGGAAAGTATCCCAAACATGCTTCAAATGGCGATGTTTGAGTTGAAGAGTGCTTGGCCTGGTTGTAAGCATGTTGAATGTAGTGCAAATGTTCATCCCGCAACTTAGGATGCTTGCTGCAATACGCACAAAGAAGATGTATCACTATCATGTTCACCACCTCGGTTTGACCATCTTTTTGCAGATGAAATGATGTACTCTTTTTCAATTTGGTGTCCATGAATCCCCACAAGCTTGACCAAAAGTTCCCAACAAAGTGAGAATCTCGATCACTAAAAATGGATGTGGGCAATCCAAAATGCATTCATACATTCTGAAAGAATAACTGAGCAGTTTGTTTAGCTATAACTTGCTTTTTACATGGCATCAAAATACACATTTTGCTGAACCTATCCACAACTACATACAAATAATCATGACCTCTTTTTGACAATGTAAGACCTCCTTCACAATCCATAGAAACACTCTCCCACGGTATTGAAGGTACCGGAAGTGGTCTGTACAACCCTAACTTCCTATTTCTAGACTTACTGACTGCACGTAATGAACACCCTTTAATAAAACGTGACACACTTTCAAGCATATGATGCCAATAACAATACCTCTATAGATGTGCCACTCTCTTACTTACACCGAAATGACCAGAAATAAGAGAAGTATGTGCCTCTCTTATGATGTTGACTCTTTCTCCCTATGGAATACAAAGCTTACCAAGATGGTACAACAAGTTATCATGCAAATGATAATCCAATTCTTCTACTTGGTTACCTTGCCTGAAGCTTGCATAGACATCCTGAAAGTCATTGTCTAATGCATACTGCTCAATATAAATTTCATGCAAAATATAATTATGCTTGAGTAAAGTAGCTGCACTAATAATAGGCCTAGAAAGAATATCACCAACTTTATTGTAGATGCCTTTCCTATACCTTATCACCAAGTGGAATTGTTGAAGAAAACCATGTTGGCATTATGTTTCTGGTGAGGTTATATGTTACAGATGTTGTACTTGATGGCAACACCCATGGCAAGGCTCTCAATATGATGAAAATTAAGAAGTACGCAGGAGAATAGTTCAGAATATGCGTACCCGCAGGTACGCCGTGCAGGGACCGCGGCCAGACACGCAGGTCAGCCGTTCAGGAGGTGCGTACCCCCAGTGCACACTCTTCAAGGCAGAAAAGCGTGCACACGTGGGGTTTCTTATGTCTAACCCTTGGTATTTAGCCGACGATATTGTATTATTATGGTTTTGGCCCATGGTATTGATCCATGATTTAAGGAAGAGCTTGCCTATATAAAGCAAAGGAGATCATTTGGCTTAATTATCTTTTGAGAATGGAATATCTTAAGATCTGAAATATTGGGTTCTCGGTTTGAAAGCTTGATCTATAAAAGAGAAGTTGAAAGCGAATCAGTGAAGGGTGATCTCTCGAGCGCAAGATCAGATCTGAGCATCTGACTATATTTCGGCCCTAATCAGGGGTATGCAGGGGCGAAAAAGGCACAGTGCGTGGGTACGCAGAGGCGACGAAGGCGCAGTGCGTGGGTACACAGAGGCGACAAAGGCGCAGTGCGTGGGTACGCAGAGGCGACAAAGGCGCAGTGCGTGGGTGCGCAGAGCAGCATTGGTTCAGGTGCGTACACACAGTAAAAGTACGCGGCGCGATAAGCTTTTTGGGTGCGTACTGTTGTGGCAGTACGCGACGCGATAGTGCATCTGAGTGCGTACTATACGCAGCGCAGTAGAAGAAGCAGTGCGTGGTCACGCAGTGCAGCAGAAGGAGCTCTGCGGGTATACGCAGAGAAGCAGAGGGTGAAGTGCGTAGTGACACAGGCCAATGAAAGGAAAACTGCGTATCTGTCTTAAGATCTTCTGTTGACTGAATTTTTCTGTTGATAAGGTGTTCTGGGTTCAGTTCTGTTATTGTTGATCTGATTACTGCAGCTGACTGTGTAATTTACATGTACTTGATGATCATTTGATGTATATGGATCCAGTTTGAAAATTTATGAAAAGTGGTCCTTAAAAAGAAGTAGGGGGTTGTAGCTCCCTTCCAGGAGAGACTGGAAAACAAGAGAGAGTTGTAGCTCTCTGTAGGTTGCAACCTGCGTACTGGTAAAGGACTGCACAGTACAAGACCATTGTAAAAGGAGTTTCTAATTTGAAAGAAGATAGAGACATATTGCAGCAGGTGGTTTTCACCCACATTGGGTTTCCACCTTATATCTGGTGTTCTTTGATGTGACTGTCTGTTTTTCTTGCTCATTATTTTATGGTACTGATATGCAAAAATAATTCAAAGTGTAAATAAGGAAGATTTGTTAAAAGAACTAGATAATACTGATTCACCCCCCCTCTCAGTATTATTTTCAACAATTGGTATCAGAGCAGGTCCTTCTGAAGAAGCTTGATCGCTTGAAGGAAGATCTTTCAACATGAGCAACTATGAGAGGGAAGCATCTATCAGGGCACCGATTTTTGATGGGACAAACTTCAATTATTGGAAGGTAAGAGTTACTGCATATCTTCAATCTCTTGGTACAGATGTTTGGGATATCATAGAGATAGTCTACAATTTTCCTTCAGCTACTCCTACAGATGCGGCCGAAAAGAAGAAATATGAAACAAATGCTAAAGTAGTCAATA
>APFE030634964.1:0-16242 GCA_000404065.3 Pinus taeda | reverse complement strand
TCTCTTTTAATTTCCATGCCCCAAATATAGTTTGCAGCACCAAGATCTTTCATGTTGAATTTGGAGGACAATTGGGTCTTCAAATCCTGGATAATTTCTTTGTCATTTCCAACCAACAACATATCATCCACATACAAGACCAGATAAATAACACGGTCACCAATTAATTTAAAAATACACACAATGATCTGCTTTCTTCTGGTGAAGCCAAGTCCCCGTATAAATGTATCAAATTTTCTGATACCACATCCTTGGTGACTGTTTTAACCCATACAGAGACTTCTTTAACTTGCATACTAGTTCTTTCTTACCCTTCACCGCAAAGCCTTCAGGTTGCTTCATTTCCTCTTCCAAATCCCCATGAAGAAATGTTGTCTTCACATCCATCTGTTCTACCTCAAAATCAAAAGCAACAGCAACAGATAAAAGTAATCTAATAGAAGTTACCTTGGCAACAGGAAAAAAATATCACCAAAATCAATTCCCGGCACCTGGGAATAACCTTTTGCTACCAACCGAGCTTTGTATTTCTCCACCTTCCCTTCTGCATTTGTCTTCTTCTTGAACACTCATTTGCTGCCAATGGTTTCCTTCCAGCCGACAACTCCACCAGATCCCAAGCCTCATTTTTGTGCAAAGATGCCATTTCATCAACCATGGCTTCTTTCCAGAGTTTTCCATCCTCTGAATCCACTGCTTCCTTCACAGTTCTGGGATCATCATCAGTAACAGACAAAGTAAAGTTTGAACAGAAAGCAGATGGACTATACCTTTCTGGCTGCCTTCTTTCTCGAGCTGATCTTCTCACAGCCAGAGTTTGTGGCTCTTCATCTTCTGTTCCTCCTCTGCTACAGAGTCTGATTCTTCCTCCTTTAGTTCAAACTCTATCTTCATAGGTTCCTTTGGTTGGACTTCATGTTTAATAACATCTTTCACCTCTCTGAACACCACATCTCGACTGTACACAACCTTCCTTGTTACTGGGTTCCAAAGCTTATAGCCCTTTAAACCATCCTTATACCCAATAAAGATGCACTTTCAGATTTAATATCCAACTTGCTTCGTTTCTCCTTTGGAACATGTACATATGCATCACATCCAAATACCCTCAGCTATAAAAGAGAGGGTTTCTTACCAGTCCATAACTCTTATGGAGTCTTATTCTCCAATGCTAATGAAGGTGATCTGTTGACCAAGTAACATGTTGTCTCCACTGCCTCTGCCCAGAATTCCTGTCCTAACCTGGCACCACTGAGCATGCTTCTTGCCCTTTCCATCAATGTCTTGTTCATTCTTTATGCAACTCCATTTTTCTAAGGTGTATATGGAGTAGTCTTCTACTGCGCTATACCACACTTCTTATAGAATTCTTCAAATTCCTTACTGCAAAACTCTCCACCGTTATCTTTCCTCAACACCTTTAGCTTCTTCTCTATCTGGTTCTCCACGAGAGCCTTGAATTCTTTAAACTTATCAAAGACTTCAGATTTCTTCTTAAGGAAACACATCCATGTATTCCTTGAGAAATCATCTATAAATGATACATAGTACACAGACTTACTCAATGATGGAACCTTCACAGGTCCAAACACATCACTGTGCACAAGCTCTAATATCTGTTTCGCCCTCTTACCACCAGAGGGGAAACTGACATAATTATGCTTCCCATATACACAATTTTCATAGAAATCAAAATCCAGAGAGCTATTACTCATACCTTCTACCATACCTTTACCATGAAGTATTCGAAGGCCCTTCTCTCCAATATGTCCAAGTCTTTGATGCCACAACATGGTCTTCTCTCCAGAGACCACTAGATCTTCTTCTCCACTTTCAGGAACCATAGAACTATTGCACCCGTCAACCACAGTGCTACCTTGCAACTTGTACAGAGTTCCAATCCGAACTCCCCGCATCAATACCAGTGCTCCTCGAACCATCTTGCAGGTATCCTTCTCGAACACTGTCTTTACACCTGCATCATCCAACTTGCTTACAGAAATCGGATTTATGGCCAACGCAGGAATATGCAGAACACCCGGAAGGGTCTAACCCTTCCACCTTGCAACTTCAACTTTACTTTTCCGCAACCAATGATTCTAGCCTTCCTATCATCTCCTAAGAAGACATCACCACCATCATATTTCTCATACTCGCAGAACCACTCTATGGGGAGTGAAGTGAAAGGATGCACCTGAGTCAATCAACCATGCCTCATGATCTACATGTGTACTTGAAGAAGCCAAGTACACATACCCACCTTCATCTGAGGTGGTTTTCGCCTCTACAGAAGGAGCATCATCAGATCCCTTTCCTTCATCAGGAGCTTTAGATTTACACTCCCTTCTGAAGTGCCCTTCCTTTCCGCATTTCCAGCACACCACCTTTGTAGGTTTTCCTGGAGATTTAGATCTCCCTCTAGATTTAGATCTCCACTCGATGACTTATTTTTGTTTCTGTTCTGGGACCGTCCTCGTACAAACAAGGCATCACCATTCTGGTGGTCCATATTTTTCCATCTCATCTCCTCCGTTAGCAAGGATGAGACTATTTCATCCAACTGCAAGGTAGTTGTATTGCTACCTATTGCAATAACCAGACTATCCCATGAATCTGGTAGAGAACACAACAAACTGATGCACTTATCTTCATCTGAAATTTTAATATCAACAAATGATAACTAACTTACCACAGTATTAAACGCATTCATATGCTCTGTCACCGAGTCTCCATCTTTCATCCTCAGGTTATACAGCTTTTTCCGCAGGAACAGTTTATTCACCAGAGACTTAGATTGGTACAAAGTCCCTAACTTGTCCCACAAAGCTCTCGCCGTAGCTTCCCCTGATACATTCAGCAATACTGAATTTGAGACACACAAGCGTATTGTGCTCTTTGCCTTCCGATCCAACTTCTTCCATTCTTCATCGGTCACTCCCGTTGGTTTAGTACCCGAATCTACCGCAATCCACTGATCTTTATCCACAAACAGATCCTCCATCTTGAGTTTCCACAACTCAAAACTCTGACCATTGAACTTCTCAATCTCTATCTTTCCACTTCTCACCATCTTCTTTCACCACCAGAATCGATCTCACAGATCTCCCACTGAACAGGGTCTACCACAGGACCGAGCGAAACCCCTCAGCAACAAAGGCGCCCCCTTGAAGCCAAAACTCCTCTGATACCAAAATGTAGGTTTTAACCTCGTACAGAAATTACCTGCATACACATTCTAAATCACAGGAAAAATAAAAATGCGAGAGCATAACACATAAAACACATATACACAGAGATTTCCCACTGGATCCCAAACCGGGACTACTAGCTTGATTTTTCATTATGTTCCTTTCAATGTTACAATACATATTTATACATGCCGAAGCATCCAATACCATGGACCGAAAAACCATCGTGTCCAAAACCATGGACCGAAGACCATCGCGTCCAAAAAACATGTGCGAAAATCATGCACAAAACTGTAGGTGGGTCCGCCCAACCTAACATAGGGTCCAAAACCAAAATTTTCTGGGGCACTGCCCCAGACCCCATAAAGTGGGGTTACGGGTACTCTTCAAACCCCCTGTTAACTATGTGGAAAGAATATAACACAACCCAACAATAGAAATACAAGGATAAATAACCTTTCATTAATGATGCAAAATCCAAACCCAGGATGGTACTTCCACATTCCCCTCGATGATAGAATGGCTGAGCCAAATCTCTCTTCATCTATTCACCCTTGTGCCATATTCAAATCATGAATGTGGGATCTCATAGAACACATCAATCAAAACTCATCTAGGGCTTCTAGAGGCCATCCACCTCAACCCATCCAACATTGATTCCACCTCATGGTCGAACATAAAAAAACCATAATTATATTGGTCTCCATCCAAGCCTTCCAGGGCTTATAGAGCATTTGTTCCAACCAAGTCTTCCAGTACTAATAACTTAACCCACAACTGTTGTTGGGATTCCAGAGTGTTTTTCCAACCGAGGCTTCCAGGAATAGTAACTCAACCCACCAAGGGCTTCCAAAGCATTTGTCTAATCAATGTTTCCAGGACTAGTAACTCAACCCAAGTTGTTATAGGGCTTCTTGAGCTTTATCCCAACCAGGGATTCCAGGAACTAATAACTGAACCCAAGCTAAGGAAACATGAGAACCAATAAAAAATAAACAGTGAAAGTAAACCCATAATCACCATGGCTATCTAGGAAATGGAAATGCTAGGTAATCCACTGTAAACAACAGATCACAACCAACAAACCACATGCATGTGCCATGCGTGCCAAAACTAGTGAAGGAAACATACATGCAACTTGGTACATGTATGATGTAGTTGTTGATTTTGATTTCTCCTTGCACTTTCCTACTCTTCCTTTCCTTTCTTGCTCCAAAAATCCAAGTATGCCACGCCCACCAAGAGTGCTCCAAGAACACTCTAAGTGTCCAAGAGTATGAGAGAGAGAGAGAGAGAGAGAGAGAGAGAGAGAGAGAATAATGAGAGAGCTCTAAAACTCAACTAACAAAATGTTACCAACTGATCCTTAGGAGCCTTTTTATGAATGATGTCTCTATTTTCTTCATTTTCCATTTTTTCCTTAATTTCACTCCTCACATGAAACTTGTTACCTTTCACATCCCTTTTCTCCTCATTTCCATTATTTTCATAAATAAATGTGCCAAAAATGTCATTTTCCTTTCCAAATGCTTAGTCATTTCCTTTTCCAATTTCCTTAGCCATAACCAATCAAAAGTGATCCCCATCACTAGGTTTCTGCCCAACATTCAACTTGGAATAAGTATCCCATATTTTGGGGTTATTATTTTTCCTTTATTTACTTTTACTACATGGAATTTTCACTAGGGTTGTTACAGAGAGGCTATGTTGATTTCCTTATATGTTGATGATATAATTGTTGCTAGAAATTCTGATGAATTGATTGAAGAAATTAAAGTGCAGATGTCATAGGGGTTTGAAATGAAGGACGTTGGAGAACTGCATTATTGTCTGGGTCTTGAAGTCTCGAGGTATTCTGGCTTGAATTTTATTACTCAAGGAAAGTATGTCAAGGAATTGTTGAAGAAATTCAGAATGGATCAGTGTAAAGCTACTTCATTACCTATACAACAAAATGTTACATTTGAAAGTGATGATGGTTATAAAGAGGTGGATGCTACACTATACAAAAAACTCGTTGGAAGTTTGATTTATTTGATTACAACCAAAACTGACTTAGCATATTCAGTGAGTGTGTCGAATAAGTTCATTAAAAATCTTCTTGAAAATAATTGGGTGGCAGAAAAAGGTGTCCTAAGGTATCTTTTGGCATTAAATATATTGTTTGGTTTGATATTAAACTAAAAAGCTATTTAGATTCATATTTTTCTAGAAATCTGGGATAATAGAAGATCTATAACTGGGTATGCTTTTACTATTGGGTCCAGGGTCATTTCTTGGACCAGTAGAAAGTAGAGCATTGTTTCTTTATCATCTGTAGTGTTAGTGTTAGTCAGTTTTTCCTTCCACCAATGATTAAATGATCTCTTTCAGAATGTCCATGAGGGTTTAAGGTCAAGTTTTTGTCATTTCACTAGGTCTTCTATTCAAAAACTTTGGTCACTAGTTAATTTGTCTAGCTTATCAAATACTCCTTTACAATTTGCCATGTTTTGGTCACTGTCATTATGCTTTTGGATGTGCCATCTTTGAAAACCTCTATGGTCATCTCAGTCTCGTTATCATCCATCATCTAGTTTACTATCATCCATTAGGTCACTAGGGTTTCAGTCATTCAATTTCTCATTACACTCATAAATTGACATGTAGAGGAAAAGCATCATAAAGTGGTTCAAGAAGGTTTTATTTTCAAAGGAACATTTTATAATAAGTTTTAAATAGTTTCTATTTGTATTCAAAGGTGTCACAAGTACATGATTTCCAAAGTAAAAAGTGAAAAAATAGATGGTGGGCCACCTCACTTCTCAAAGCTACAAAAGATCATTTTTCTCTTATTTCTCTCATTCATTTCATTGCTAGAAAGCTATCAGAAACCATCCATCATTTCCCCATATTTTTAGTGCCATACACTCTCAAAACTTAGTCTTTTTCCCTTAGTTGTTGTGTTTTTTCCCTCAGTCGTTGTGCTTTTCCAACTGCACGCTAAGATTTTCCTCCTTTCGCTACGCCTTTTGTAGTAGGGCTACGCTTTGTGGTAAAGGCTTCTAAAACGGTAGCAGAAGGTCTCCAAGCTTAGCACAAGCTTGCAAAAATGTCAAAAAATGAAGTTTAAGCTCCGCACACTTTCTTTCACTCATTTTATCAAAATTTATGGTGTGGAAGTTTCTCATTCGCTCCTATGCTATGATTTTCATCGAGACTGTCTTTCTCAAGTGGTAAACCCTAGAATCCTTCTCCCATCATACCCTAACCTCCTACACATCTAATTACATCCTGAAAACCCTAAACCCTATCATTTGAATTCCATAAAACCTATTTCCAAAAACTAACCCCTACTCGCTGCGCTTTTAGTAGTTTCTTCAATATAGGTATGTGTAAAAATTCCCTAGCCCTATTCCCTCATCCTTTCAACCTCCCTCCACTTCCTAAAGGTCCCTAACATCTCACCCCACCTCCTAAAATGTTATCACAAATATTCCTACTCCCTAACCCTATGATCCCACTCCTTTTTCCCTTCCCCTATTTTGCCCCTAGGGTTTACTATCATAGTCTAATATGGAGGTGGGGAAGAAAACTTACAACAAAGGTGGGAAAGTGTTAAGGTATGAACATAAAATACTCAGGAGCTGATGTCTTCACCAATTACCAAACATTGATTTCAACATGTAGGGTGTCTTGAACTTTGTTAGTTGGTGCAAAAGGCTCAATACCATGCTAAATTGACTAAGTTGTTTGTCACAAACCTCAAAGAGAATAAAGTCACAATTGCAGGTGTCACATTCTCCATCTCAGCTGAGATCATAGCAGCAACTATTTGATTACCCAACATTGGTGAAAAGTGGTTGAAGGCTCAGGAACTAGATGATCAACTATATCAATCCTACTTCAATACTCCATACAAAGATGACATCAAGAGGATCTTTCCTTTTGGCCAACTCCTTGACAAGTTTTCACCCATGATGAAAATCATAATGAATTATTTCACTTGTGAAGGAAGATTCTCTAGACTCTATGGCTATCACATAATATTGCTAATGCATTTCACTAGGGTAAAACTGCTCAATATACCCTATTATCTTCACAGGAGCATAGAAAAAATGGCACACAAAGTACAACATAGGAAAAGTGAGCTACAACAAAATAGCCTCTTTCATCACTCCCTTATCAAGAATATTGTTCTTCATCACCTTAAACAACTGAACATTGACTGAGAGACATTCTTTGGAGAAGAGGTCTTTTACCTTCTTCCAACTAGCCTACTAGAACTACTTCATCCTCAGCACCACCTACTCAAACAGAAATTGGCTCATCAAGTAAGTCTACAATGAAAAAGAAGAAAGGTGAGGATAAAGTAGTGAAGGCTTATCATTGAGGATACAGGCTTTTTTTTGCTCCACAAGTTGTGGAAGGGGTCAATCCTTCTACATTAGCACAAAAAGGATCAATTTTTCATAATGAGACTACTGCAAAGGTCAATGACGACCCCAAAATAGTTGAGCAGCCTATAGTGAACAAGAAGAATGAAGTCAAAAGCTTGCAGGACAAATTGATAGAGGCAAATTCTTTGATAGGATTCCTACAGTAGGAAAGCATGCAGCTAAAGGTTGAAAAGATGCTTCAGAAGAAACATATCATGAAATTGCAAAAGAATACTAAGGGTAAACAAAAATCAAAGACAAAAAGCTCTAAGAAGGCATTTTAGGAACAAAGGAAGCAAGATATGGTGGATGAGTTTATTGACAGGGAAATTGATGAAGACAAGGAATATTGGCTAGGAAAAGTCAATGATCATTAAGAGAAGCTTCTCAAGAAGGAAACTAGGGACAAGAGACTTCATAAACACATGGCTTCCCATTATTACACCAGGAACATGATTGTGAAGGTCAAATTCAAGCAAATGAAAGCTAGGCTAAATGGAACACTAATCAACCAAAAAGGGAAGGAAAAATTATATTTTCTTGCTGATGTCTCCCTTATAGCTTAAAAGACCAATTGATGACCTCGTATATGTATTTTGAAGAAATTTGGAAGAAATTTTGTCTTCTTTAGCATTTTTGCAGTTTTGGTAGAGTGGGCATGCACAAAGTGTAGCATGGGCCATGCTATGATTCTTCTCGGGAGATCCTATGGACAAAATATTTACATAGATGGATGGAATTGGACCTCTACATCACATTTTGAAACTTTTCTTCTTCATTCATCAGATTTTACAGCAAGAAATTACCCAAAAGCCATTGAAAAAACACCCTTTTTCCTTGTTTTTGGAGGCCACTCTATGCTTTTTTACCAGTCTTTGGAGAATTAAATTTTGAGGGGAAATAATTGGTCTTTCACATTTCTTGAGGACTCAGTTGTGTATTAGATAGAAATATATTTATAATGAGCTATCATGAGCTCAATTTGGAGTTTAGGAATGCCTCCAACAGTTTCCTGCAAGATCACGCTACGCTTTTCACAGATTTCACTGTGCTTTTTCCAGGAGGATGAATTTCATCTACAATTTTACCCGTTTTGACTTTTTACCTACGTAAATATATAATTGAGATTTTAATCATGTAACTAAGATGTAATTATGTTATATTAAAGTCAAACAAGGTAGATTAATGCTAGTAAGTCTTTTGTTTTGGCCAAATGAATCAGTTTTACTTGGAGGGTTTGTTTAAACCTCCCTAATCATTAGGGTTTTGGTTGATATCTTTGAGGAACAACTCCAAAAGGCATGAATTCGACCCTTGAGAGCATGGAATTGATGTTTCATTCTATTTGTATCATTTCCTAAGTCATTTGAATGGTTGGACTTGAGAGGAGAGAACTATTGTAGCTTGTACTTGGACATTTTCTGGAAATCAAAGGATATTGTTTGCAACGATTATCTAGGAATTCATGTGGAGTAAGTTTGTGGTGTTTTTTTTCCTCTATTATTACTTTATATGAATAATATTTTTCTTCCCTCTCCATTCATAATCTCTTCAATAGTTTTCGTTACATTTTATAAACACAATTCTTTTCACTAAGCTCTGTTTTGATGAAAATTATTATATGTTACTTTCACTCTTGTTTAATGAATTCATGTTGTATGCTCATTAAGACCCTTACACTTCATTTGAACACCATACTACACCAGAAAAACCTAATATCCATCACAAAAGTGATGCTACCTTTCTCCTTCATACCTTTGCTGTTGTAGCCCTTTGACCCTTTGATCTAGCTACTTGGTTTTTCTCCCTTATCCAACAAAAAACCCTTAAATCTCCCAAAACTCATCTGAGCCTAGCTATCCAGCCTAAAATACTTTATATCTCAGTCATATTTTGACTATAATTTAATAGATAGAGCCATCTCTAGTTTGGTTGGGCTACCTACCAAACTAAAAGCTTGGTTTGTGGTTACCTCTGTCGATTCCTCTTAGCCTAGGGCATTGTGGAGGATAACATTTTGGTGCCATTTCCAAGGAAATGACTGTTATATCATTCTTGGTTTTTGTTCTATAAGTGATTTCAAGATTGGTTTTGTCGGTGATAGATTCCAGTATCTAAAGAAGGTTGATTTGAGAAATCACATCAAGTTCAAGGTGTAAAAACTTTGTCTCCTAAAAGATACACGAGGTCAAATCTTGACCCAAATCCACCTACTATTGTTGATGATCCATAGAAGTTGCTTAAGAAACTCAAAACTCCTATTCTTAAAAGTGAACCTCGAGAATTGGTAAAAGCGACACCACGACCTAATCAAATATTGACTGTTGAAGATATTTATTTTGATATTTAGTTTGAGAAATATTTGTTTCGATCTAAATCTGAGCCTTCCCTTTCAGAAGTGGTTTTTAACCCAATTAGGTTTGATTCCTACCTCCCTTCTACTAAATGCATCTTTTCCAAAACTTAGCATGAATTGTGGTTTTTGACAAACTTCAAAGCATAGCAGACAAACCTAAAATCACTATCGAGAAATCTTACATCCAATATCAACTTGAAAACCTAGCTACAGCTTCATCCTCCACTTCATCTCCAAACACATCAGTTACATCATCTTCCATTGTTAGTTTACCATTATCTCTGTTAGTGTCATCATCTCCATCGACACAACATATTCTAATTCCTACACAACCCATTGTAGTACATCTACTACCTCCTCGAGAAGTCATGGAACAATTTTCTACTTTATTATTAGTTGGTTAACTTGTTGGCCTACCTCAGAACTAAGGTCAAATACTCCCTCTTTTTAATAGAAAATCAGAAATCACATCACATCAACATGTTTACAAAATAATAGATTTTATTGACCTTGAATAGGTTGATGAGGAGGATGAAAAGATGAGAATCATAGCCTAGAGTTTTTTCGGAGATGTAAAGAAATGGTTTCGCAGTTTGGTAGTCAATTCCATCAATAGTTCCCAGGGTTGAGAGAGTTATTCTTAGCCTGATGGAAGGAGAAGAAAAATCCATTACAGATTTTGGATGAGTATAGTTTTGTGAAAATAATCTCAAATGAGATAGTGCAGGAGTTTATAACACGGTTCAATTTGGTTTACAATTCCTTTCCTAATGATATCAAACCTACCCCTGGTTTAGCCATCCTCCACTATCATAATGCATTCGATCCAGACATAGAATATCAGCTTAGGGAGAGAGATCCTGCAACTTGGGAAGAAATGCAGCACAATGATTTAAGTGTGGAAGGTAATTTTCTTATCAAGAAGTCCAAAATCAAACCAGAGAAACCCGAGAAGAATGTTACTACCAAGGAGGAGTCTTCTTCTTCTTGTGAGGCAAAGCTTGACACTCTGATTAAAACAATGGAAAGGATGATGGATGGAATGACTATTTTTGATAAACAAGTGGAGCCTTCAATAAGGAATCTGAACTACAAGGAACAAAAACAATCACAATTCTGAAATAAGCATAAAGAATAAAAAAATTAGGATCCTCATGTACAAATCAGAACACCATTTCAACAAAACTACACACAAGGGCCGGAAGATGATGAAGAAGAAATTGCCAAGGCTAATCATTTCTTTGAGGAAGATGAATTACCTACCTTTCTGACTGAGGAAGATCAGTTTTCTCAGGAATCAATAACACCAAGTGATCAACAGCTTGTCCTTACCAATAATGATTCACGAGCAAATGTAGATTATTGCATCAGAAAAGGAAGAATCAGAGGGGATATCAGAATGACCTCAATCATTTGTAGAAACAGTACAACTTGAGGAGAAGAAATGTCCTTGTCACATTGCATCATGAAAGGAAGAATGTTAAAAAAGATACACCGATAAGGAAGCAACTCTTGTGGATCAAAATAAATAAAAGAGATTGCCATTCGGAGTCAGGATTAAAACAACAAAGCTTCAACTAGTAGTGTGAGGAAGGACAAGGAGGTTCAAACTAAAAGTGAAAAACGAAATCTCAGGCCAAAGGATAGCCTGAAAGGAAGGACACTGCAACAAAAGAGGTAGACAAAGAATCCAATCTGTTTAGCTTAGAGAATGAAATTGTCAAATTGAAGGTTTCAATTCCTCTAACTGAATTAGTAAAAAAGTTAAATGTACAAATTCTAGATTTCTAAGATGTTTAAAGTAGATCAAATGTCAGATACTGTCAATGTTGTCGATGATTAGCCTACAATTTTATTCAGTCCATCTGTAGAGGGAAGTCTTGAGGATAACGAATTCCCCCCTTTCTATATTAGTTTGAAACTTCATGCTTTTATACTCCATAATGCCATGTTAGACTCCAGTGCCTTACATAACCTAATGCCAAAAGATATTATGGAGAAATTAGGATTAGACATCACTTGTCCCTACCACAACTTGTATATTTTGATTTTGGGAGAGTCAAATTCCTTGGCCTCATCAAAGATCTAGTAGTTTCCCTCGACCAAATTCCAGCCAAGAATGTGTTGATGGATGTAGTGGTCACCGATATACCTCCACGGTTTGGCATGTTTCCTTTATGGTCTTGGGGGGGAAATTTGAAAGGAACCTTGCAACTTGATTTTTCATGTGCTACTATATCAATATTTGGGTAGCTTAGAAAATTATATCGAGAGAAGAAGATGAAATTCATGATTAGTAGAAAAGAAAGACCAAATAATCTTTCTATCACCACTCTACATACTGATCTAGAGTCTTTCATTTTGTATAGTGATATGAATTCATTTGATGATGATAGTCAATTTATTTAGATTTCAGAAGTTTCAGATGTCATAAGTAGTGTACAAGAAGATTTGATTGTGGAAAAACGGAAAAATGATGAAGAAAATTTGTAGTCAGAAAATTCACCTGCAGAGATTGTTGAATCAATGCGAGAAACTCAGATTGTTGAGAGAGTAAGTCATCCTCCAGAAAATTTGAAACATGAGTCTTCTAAAATTTTGTTTCCTGATGAAGAAGAAGGTCTTTGGACCATGGAGTTTGATGGTGCGTTGGGGAAAGAAGGAGTTGGGATCAACATGTGGATTCATGGCCCCTTGCATTAGTCATGTAAAATTCATGGAAATGTAAGATTAAGTTCTTATAACTTGGCCTTTGATTTCTCGAATAATGAGGTAGAGTATGAAGCACTGATTGCGGGCCTTAAAATTATGAAAAAATTGGGAGCAAAGAGAATTTCAGTCTATCGTGACTCTGAGTTAGTAATTAGATAGGTAAATGGGGAGTACCAGGCCAAGCATCCAAGGATGCAAGCCTATCATAATGCTTTCCTTGACATTCTTAAGACATTTTTCAGAATATACATTGTCTTTGATTCCTAGAACTCTGAATAATATGGTTGATTCTCTTGCTACCGCAGTAAGTATGGTTAAGATTCATACATGCTCAGTTAAGAAGTATTCAATTCATATCAAGAACCGCCCAACTATCCCTGATAATCTGAGATATTGGAAGGTGTTTTGGGATGACAAACAAATTGATATCTTTTTGGAGATGGAGGATAGATTTCTAAATTCCAATATTGATGATGCATGTGATGAAGATGACCAGGAAATTTAAGAAACTAAGGTTGAAGTGTAGGAGTTGAAAGACAATAATAATCCATGAGGTTTTGTAGCTTTGGAAGAGTTATTTGATCGTGATGATGTCGCTAGAAAGCTCACCATGGTTCGTACAGAAAAAGGTGTTGATGTAAACATTGGTACAAAAGATAAGCCCAAGATAGTCAAATTGTCAAGGTCTTTATCTGTTGAGATCAAAAGTAAGTATACTTATTTGATGACACATTTTATGATGTATTTTCTTGGGATTATTTAGATTTGAAGGAGTATGATAAGAATATCATTCAACACACTATACCGGTCAAACCTGATCAAAATCCATTCCGACAGAAGGTGAGGAGGATTAATCCCAAGTTGCTGCCATCCATTGGAAAAGAGGTAAACAAGATCTATAAATATGGTATTATAGTTCCTATCCATTTTTCGAAATGGATATCAAATATTGTGTTAGTGATAAAGAAGACCGGGGAGATTCGCGTTTGTATCGATTTTAGAAATTTGAACAAAGTGTCCTTAAAGGAAAATTATCCCCTGCCGAGGATGGACCATATCTTGAAAAGGGTAGTTGGATATTCCAAGATGTCATTACTTGATGGATACTCGGGCTACAATCAAATGTTAGTGCACAAGGATGATGAGTTGAAAACAACCTTCACAACACCATGGGGTACATTTATGTATGCCAAAATTTTGTTTGGATTAAAAAATGCAGGAGCAACATTTTAGTGGGCTATGGATATCACTTTCACCAACGAAAAGGATGTTTTTATAGTTATTCATTTAGATGATCTCACAATGTTTTCCAAATTTGATGAGAAACACTTGCATCATCTAAGAATTGTCGTTCAGAGGTGCAGAAAATTTGGCGTTCGGCTGAATCCTAAAAAGAGCCTTTTCGCCATGGAGGAAGGTATGCTATTGCGGCACATCATTTCCAAAGATGGAATCTGAATTGACCCTGCAAGAGTTGAATCCATTGAACAGTTAGATTTTCTGAGGAACAAAAAATAAATTCAGTTATTTAATATGAAAATTAATTTTTAAGGAGTTTGTTTCCCAACCTCGTTGAACATTTGAGGGAGATGACAAATGTGCTGAAAAAGGAGAACGAGGTAAGATGGGATAAAGATGCCAAGAAGTCTTTCAATGCAGTCAAATTTTCATTATCTACTTTAATTAGTCCCAACTATACTTCAGATTTTATTATATTTTCATTCTCCTCGGAGAATACTTTAGCATCTATCTTGATGCAAAAGAAGGATTAGAGAAATGAACAACCCATGGCATATTTTAGTTAGACAATAAGGATGCAACACTAATATATAACATTATTGAGAAGCATGATTTGGCTTTGGTGAAAGCACTTCATGACTTCCAAGTATATTTTTTTACATTCTCACACAAAGCTTATGTTCCAATAGCAGTAGTAAAGGAAGTCCTTATGTACACTGATCTAAAGGGTCGAAGAGTAAAATGGATAGCAAGAATGTTAGAATATGATCTGGAAATAAAGCCAACAAAGCTCATTAAGGGATAGGGTTTGGCCAAGCTCATGGTCGAATCTAATTTGCATCCATTAGATATCAATCTAATTGTTGCCCTTTCTGAAGAAGAAACATAAGATTCACAGGTACAGGTGTCAAATATGTTCACTTCATCTCCATGGTACTCTGACATATTTTATGTATTGCAATATTTAAATCTTCCATCGGAAGTGCCCAAAGGTAAAAGTAGATCATTAAAAAGGAAAGCTTGAAAGCATTGCATTCTTGATGGTGTTTTCTTTTGGAAAGATCTGGGTGGTGTATTGTTGAATTGTCTTGTTGAAAATGAAGAAAAGGATGTGATGAATGATTTCCATAAAGGAGATTGTGGTGGACACCTCTTTTGGAGAACTACAACCAAAAAAATCTTGAGGGCTGGGTTTTATTGGCCTACACTTTTTTCTAATGTGTATAAAATAGTAATGAACTACCATGAGTGCCATATTTTTCAAGGGAAAATAAAACTTTTGTCATTTCCTTTGCAACCAGTGTCAATTTAAGTGCCATTCCAGCAATGGGGTTTTGATCTTTTTGTGAAATCCATTCTTCATCATCTACATAGCACAAGTGGATCTTGATAGCTACGGACTACTTTACAAAATGGATCGAAGCAATCCCAACTAGGTAAGCCACTGATTCTTTTGTCATTTAGTTTATTGAAACTAATATATTATCTAGATTTCATGACCCATAGAAAATAATCACTGACAATGTTGTTTCTTTCAAGTCCAAGAAGATGGTGGATTTTTGTGAGAAGTACCATATCACTTTGGGGAATTTTACCACTTATTACCTCCAAGGCAATGGGCTAGTTGAATCCTCTAATAAATCTATGATCAACATCAATAATAAAGTTCTGGAGGTCAATAAAAAAGCTCGCACAAAAAGATCATTAATGCTTTATGGGCGGAGAGAGTTAGTACTAAAAAATCCATAGGCATGTCTCCTTTTCAGCTGGTGTACGGGGTTGATACTGTTTTTCCTTCATCCCTTGTTGTTCCAGTCATGAAACTTCTACAAGAAATGAGTAGCAAACTGAATGATGTGCATAGGAGGATAAGTCAAATGATCCATTTGCAGTAAACTAGGGAATAAGTATTTCAAAATACTTCCAAGCTTCAGGAAAGGATTAAAAATATTTATGACCACAATACCAAAGAAGATAAATTCAACATGGGTAATGTGGTTCTTCGTTGGGATGCACAGAACGAAGAGAAGGGAAAACACGACAAATTTGGAAACCTATGGAAGGGACCGTATAGAATTTCATCCTTCATGGGGAAGAATGTTTATCTGTTGGAAGAAATGAATAGCCAAATTTATTTGGAAGGAGCAGTCAATGGTAGGCTTATCAAGCACTAATACACCTGTAAACATTTATGGAAAATTTCATGATCATTATATATACCAGTTTACATGTTATGAACCAGCTCAAGAAAAGATAGAAAAGATAGACCAACGCCTTAGAATTCAGCCTCTTCGAGGGGGCAACCTCCTTTACATTACATAAATGAACA
>APFE030634957.1:0-15245 GCA_000404065.3 Pinus taeda | reverse complement strand
ATTTCCCCATAGTCCATTCACTTCCCATGTCTAAGTTTCAGTTCACAAACTTAGCCCCTCCCCTACACTTCACCTCACAAGTTCATATTAACTTCTAATTCTATTTATTAGCTCCCTAAATCATTTCCCTATCCCCTATTATGCAAAAAGCTATATAAAACCCCAAAAATATTAAATATTCCCCCCATGGAAACTATAGCCAAATAAATAAAAGTTGGGAAATGTTAGATTCATCTGGGATCTAGTATTAGCCTTCCGTGTCACTACTCTCGGGATTTATTTAACATTTGGTTAAGTAAATAACCCTGCTAAACCCTTTCTCCACACACCAAACCATACCACAACCCGCGCACATTGTATTTTGGATTTTATTGATGTTTGATTAATAAAATAACCACAGTCCCCCGCCAAAGCACACCAATTTCTAAAGTTCAAAACCCACCCGAAGCCGCGAATAATTAAAGTTTATCGTGCGCGCAGTTTGATTAAAACCCGTGCATCTTCTCCTCCCGTCCACCGTCGGATCGTCTCTCCTAGATCCGACGACCCTCATGCATATCGGGCGCCCTTATGTAACAGTGCGATAGCACTCGATGGATGACGGTTTCCCTGTTGTACACCGGGACAGCTGTCGGCTGTTCATTACATCGGGCCACCCCTGACATATACTGCTCCCATACCAAAGGCGGTCCGACGCAAACCGGAAACCGCTCTCCCCTTACGTGACATGAGCGCCACGTCACCTGCCATCGTACTGGCACGACATCACCTGCCGTACTGCCACGTTACCCTACTGACGTCATCATGCTGACATCATCATCGTACAAGAGGACTCCACTGCTGACATCATCCGCCGTACCACTGACGTCATGCTGATGTCAGCAGATGAAAAAACGCGCAAGTGAAAAATTGAGGCTTCGGAGGCCCATAATGAAATTCTGAGGTAGTTTTTGATGCACGATTAGCGATAATCGCGCATCGCTACGGGAAATGGGCCATATTGGAGAATCTTTGGGGAATCTTTTGATTCCTCAGCCATTTTTGCACTGAAAAAGGCAGAAAAGGCCCGATTTTGCAGTTTTTAACGTATCAGAAGAAAGAGAAAGACCCGGTTCAGGCATCAAAGAGTATCATAGTAGATGTGAAGCCAAAATCCGTGTCAAAGAGTATCAGTGTTGCGGCGAAGTGTATCAGTGAAGATCTTCTCAGGGCTCGAGGCGAATAAAACATTAAAAGAAAACCTTGAAAGTCAAGAAGCAGTTAAGGAACCATTCAAAGCTCATCATCACAAATGACTGCACATTAAAACTCACATAAGATTAGTGGACCAAAACTCAAAGCACAGTTATTGCAGAACCACTACACCAGGTCACCAAAGACACCATATTAATTCATTTTGATCCAGCTGCCTCTGACGCAACCCAAAGGATATTTACTTGCATTTAATTCCAGGACAAGTTTAGGTTTAAAAGCTTTCCCGCAGGCCTGTTTAGGTCAGTCGTAATAAATACTTTTGGTATTTTACCTATAAAGACGACCCTGAACAATGTAATGAGGGTTGGTTTTTGTTGGTTAGATGTTTTGCTTGAGCAGAGAATCGCATTGTATATTTGATACTTTCTATAATCAAAGACTGCTGAAGAGCTCGGAGAATGAATTGTGTATTGTGTTTAATGGTTGAAGAGTGACTGTGGAATTCTTGTGCTGATACATGACTCAATAAGTGCTTCTTACCTCTGCTTTTCCATTCATATATCATTATCTAAGCAGCAGAAAGAAAGATTAGCTTAGAACTTGTTTAATTGCACTCTATGCTCAATTTCTGCTGTTTCTTTATGTTTTTCATCCGTTTTAGGCATAAGTATGAATTCCATCTAGCTCATATTTGCCCTAATTCACCATGTATGACAGTTATCCAGGGATTCTTAACTGCCCCTAGATAGAGCTCATTTTCCTTCCCTTTGTTACGCTGATTGAGAGATTCTTAATTGCCTCTCATTCCTTACATTTAACTCCATCTTTTTAGCTTGAAGGTTGTTTCATGTGCAACTACCTTGCTCCATATTCCTCTTGTGATCAGGAAAGCCTACTTGCGGTCCTACTCCTTGACTCCATGCCCAATGGTTTGAAACTTATCACTCTCTGCATGCCTCTCTACTTGAATGCATCTTCCTTCCATTCAAACACCATCCAAACCTAAACATAACCCACTAAACCCAATAGCTAGCCTAAAATCATCATCAACAAAGTTAAATCATCAAGAGAGAGCCCTCTCTGATTACAAGTGGGCTAGAACCTGTAATCCAAAGATTGGTTTGTGGTTACCTCGGCCGTATCCCTTCAGGAGCTTAGGGACAACCTGAGTGATAACATAATGATAGTGAAAGTTGTGTGGATCCTGAAAGTTTTGTTAAGTTGTCATCGATATTGTAATTGTTTTTTTCTTTTCTTTTCTTTTTTCCTTTTTCCACATAAACTTATACTTAGTTTGGTCTAGAAATGCTTCCAACATTATCTATTTTTCAAGCTTTTCCTTTTCCAATTTTTTTTATTCTTCTTGGTTAATTGAAAGCAATATTGAAATCCTTGAATGAAAGGATAAAGATAGTGAAACAAATTTACATAGTAAATTTCCTCAATACTTGTTGGTTCATTGAATAAACGCTGAAAATACCTTTATTTATTGGCATAACTACTTTTAGTTAATCAAAGTAAAATGTGATTTAGTATATTAATAAAATAGTATGTCGATATTGATTTCTAAAGCGTGTGGCATCGATCAATCATGAAACGTATGAATTGGACTACTTCGAGTTGGAATTTAAGTAAAACAAATATGATTTAAACTAACTGATTTGACAATAGTCGTTCATGATTAAAGATCAAGCAAATTGTTAGTAATGAAATTGATGACAATCATTGATGAATACCATTAAAATCGATAGTAGTTAAATTTCATTTCATAACTTAATTGTCAATTCATGATTTAGATGACTTATTGCCTTTAACGCATTATATGTAGGTCTATTCACTGTGAAAACAATTTGTCAATGTCCATCTTGTTGTAGGCCAATTAATATCGAAGTCAGCACTAAAAGTTAAAGGCAACTAATTTTTTTTTCGTCTGTTTTGACATGATAAGTGTTTTCAGGATTCGCTTTATAATTTGTCTATTGTTTTTTGAATTTGTTACTAAGAGCGAAACAAGTGGCTCAAAGGAACAATGAAAAAAGTATAGAGGAAGAGATACATGCAGAGAGCTAATATATTCTAACGCTCAACCAAGATATCTTAATGCTTAGTCAAGATATATTAATGCTAATGGATAATGTATTGGAACTTCAACAAACACTTCGGCAATTCGAACATGAGCTGAACGTTGTAAGAACATTCTTAGAAGAGCTCTCGCAAAATTAGAAGAATCATTAATCTCTAGGAACAATAATTGATTAGTAGAGAATTCGTTACCAAATTTCATTATTTGCTCAACCAATTTTGAAATTCAGTGTATGCTAGATGTCGTATATTGTAATATTCTCGACAGAGTAAAAAAAAGGAAAAACTATTGGAACATTGTGAATACACACATATGTACAAAATGCAAAACATTTTATAAGTAATATCATAGTGCTCTTTATTCATTTTACAAGTTTGTTTCAACTTCATATGATAATGATTCATTTAGATATTTGTTTGAATTTTGCATGGAATAGTTTTTTTTAATAAAAAAGAGTTGCAAAACTGATAGATCAATAAATGGTATAAGAAATCACATTGAAAAGAAGCAAACATGATAGAGCACTAGTTATACATTGGATAAACTGTAAAACCATTGTCAAATATTACTATATGCATTTTTCTTTTTCTTTTTTGAGACGTCAAACAAGTATTAAGTATCCATATTCCTTGGATCAAGTGGAGTATTTATGCGAAATGTAAAATGCGGAGGCCTTCGTATTTCATATAAGTTTCTGCACTATTTCATTTACGTGATGGTACACAAGATAGAATGATCGTTAACTTCATTAGCTAGCAACAATGTCACTGAAAGATGATTCGTCAATTATCCCATTAACCAAGTTATAAATAATTAAAACACGGTAAATAGTCATAGTAACTGGCATAATACAAAACATTAAATAACATAGTATGAAACATAGAACTTGAACAAAAAAAATCATTGAAGTACATCCATCCACAATGTAATCAAATCCCACTCTCTTTTTAAAAATTATGCAACAATGCTCAAATTCATGAAGCAGGAAAATAAAAGACATTGTTAAGATTGTAGATACAGATATACGAAAACACGGAAATATGCATGGTGCTTTTCCCTTTGCCAATAATCAATGTTGTAATGTGCCACAATGGAAGCAAAGAGAATAGAAGATGAGCTAATCATAACACAGATACATATTGCAATCATCCAACAAACCAAAAGAGTTGTTTGATAATAGTCAAAATTTTCAACTGGAAAGTATAATTTAATGTTAATGTTAATTGATAATGCAACCAATGAGAACTGTAGCATTAATGGATTACTTGACAATGTAAACAAATAAGACTACCATTGTAGACTCCATTAATTAATGACAATGTGACTGAAAAGTATTGGCAAAATTAATAAATCAATAAAACAATGTAAGAAATGAGACTACAAGAAAGCAAACAAAACAAAGCATAATGAAGCATCCATACATAAGAATCAAAACATTGTAAGTGATATTAGTAAATAGCACAGTACAAAACACAGAACCTGAACAAAGTAGTTTACTAAAATATGTTCATGTACAATGTAATGGAATCTCGTTCCTTTGTTAAAAAATGATTCAACAATGCTCAAATTCTTAAACCAGAAAGTAGAAAATGATGTTAAGCTTGGAGATACGGATATGCGAAACCACATATATGACCATGGCACTCTATGCCTCACCAATAATTGACAATACATTACTTGGTAACATGAAATCAGATCCCATGCATTGGAGTAAATGTAATTTAGCGTTTGAGCAATAATGTGATTGCATATTGATTTGTTGAATAGATATTAATACCACTGCCAAGCATTAATTAATATTTCAATCCTATCTATGAAATACAAGCTTCTGCAGTTTTGCAAACATTACCGTCTCGACACAATTTTTGCATATAACACATTTGTCCTTTCTCAAATACTCTAGTGCTAAATGCTTTCAACAATTCGTACGTTACCTGCTATCATCAAAATGAATACATAATATGATATGTCATAAAAACTCTTGCTAAACTGGACTAAAAATTGTATTATTACTGGATTGCTTCACAATGTAAACAAAGAAAACCGTCATTGTATATGCGTAATTATGTTTTTATGCTTTATTGTAAATGCGTCATGTTCCTCAAAATTCTACGCCTCTCAGAATACACTGTATTGCAGTGCTCTCATTTGTATTGTATGGTGGAATTTAATCGATAAAAATAAACTAAGTGAGAGTCCTGCTTGCAAATGGTACTGTAAAGCATAGTTTTATTCATAGTTCTAGCACTTGTAATTAGATTACTGCATTTGGTACATACTGTCTCAAATGGATTCATATATGCACTAGTCATTGTCAAGTGCCAGTGGAAGTACTATAAAATTGACATATAAAAGAGAGGCTTAGCAAAATGAAATCATTTTTTTTAATATATATATATATATAGAGAGAGATAATAGCTACAAAATGATAAAGTTTACTGCGCATATTCCATTGGGCGAAGAAAAATATTTTTTTAGGTTTCGACTTTCTTTCCTATTTTCAATGAGCATATGAAGTTTGATTATGAAGTTCAGAAAACTCTTTCTTGTTTTTTAACTATATTTTTTAGCAAGCAATGAGAAAACATTTTCATGCAATTGTCTTTTGATTGAAATACATGCTGGAACAAGTTTATTGTGCACTTGAACATGTTACATATGCAAAAATCGTAAAAGAACACATGAAAACCATATAACAGATGGAAAATAACTTTGTAACAATGAAATATACAAATAAATCAAAGCTTACTATTGCCCTGTCATGTCCTACATTACCATATTTGATTTCCAATACATATCGCATTGTTGTGTGCATTACCAAAATTGCAATAGCATTGATCATGCCAATTGGAATCAGTTCTTCATTCTAGGAAATATTTACAATCATCATATTTGGAAAGAATTGATCTTTGTGCAAACATGACAATGTTTTCTACTGTGTAAAGATATTTACATAAACAGTTTTTCACAATCACCATTATCGTATTTATGCCTTGGAAAAATTTCGAAATCTCTAATAGAAACACTAGCATTTGTAGTAAGTTTTGGATCATGTTGTTCGATAAATTGTGTTGGCACAAGTAATGTTATTATCATCTCACCTTTCTTATCTATTAAATTTGCATGAAGTATTGCTTTTGTTTGTTTTATTTTGTCAAAAAAAAATTGATACGTAACAAAGACAACTCCATGAAAAATGCTTCTAGTTATGTTGTTACTAATATCTTCGATTAACAATGGCATAGTCATGAGCATTTAATTGGAATTAATTTAAAGAAAAAGGGGGAAAAAACAAAAAAACCCGATATACAATTGACAAATCTACATAAAACTACAGATTTGCTTTTGTTTCTTCGCTCTTTTCTGTTCCTTTCATTTTGTCTATTGCAACCTCTGTTTTTCTACTACTGCTAATTGTTATCTCTACAGCCTCGTCCATGTCTATTGTCACATCATTTGCATCCGATATCCTTTGCTTGTTCACAAATAATATATTGAAATCATTGCTTAAAAGGATATTATAATTGATACTAAGTAAATACTACTTCAGTATCAGGTCCACAGTTACCAAATATAATCTTATTTATATGGATATAGCTAAGCTTCTAAATAGATTTTAGTTTCAACATATAAATGTTTTGTAGAAACATTGAAAATATTTTTTTGCTTGTAATTGTTGTCTTGGATTCAAATTTCTAAGTGTTATATGTTTCTTGAAAATTGAAAAAGATTTGTTTTTAGTAATAGTCCATAAAAAACATAGCTTGTAAAATAAGGAAAGAGACTAGATTGTATTATGTAAACATAATCAAATGGCAATAAATAGAACATAAATGTACCTCTTAGCAAAGTTATCATTGTCTTTAACAATATTTGTTTTGCTTGTGTTCATTTTCATTGTTATGATGATATGAATTAGATCAAATATATAGAATTAAGAAAAATAAGAGATTCTAATTTCACAGCGGACAATTAATTGGGACATAAGACCTATATGATTGTAACATATATTCTGTAAACATGCTTAGCACTATCACATTATCCATTTATTAAACTTGGCAACTCATTGCTAGAGAGTTGTACCATATATTATATAAGTGTTTTAAGTACTCACATCTAGAAGAAACAATGCATTGTTTACCTGATAAAAATGCTACACATGTTGTACCTTCGTTCTAAATGAGTTTGCATTGATAATCTGTAATGGCGTAAAAGTACCATAACAATACCATACAACTCGAACAAGGAATCTATTTGTAACTAGCTATCCCAAACAATGACGTAACATGCATTCATAACGTGTATGCTAAAAAGGTTGCATGATGAACACCTGGTGAATGCTTCTACAAACAACATAACCAAAATTATGGTTACAATTACCACATTCTCTCATAAGCATTCAAGATACGAATTAGATAATCAACGAATTTCAACGTGCAGATAAGAAATTTTTTACTAAAAAATAATCTATAACCAATGGGCTTTGACCACGAAACACGTGTTATAGTCCCTACCGAGGCAGAGGCTATTAATAATAATAATAGTAGTAGTATTTAATTAATAATAATAATAACTACGTAAAACACTGAACAACCAACACATTTCATCCATGTACCCGTTGCCACTAATAAAAATATATATATCATTAAGTAAATTCGATTTGCTGATAAATTTAAAGTTAAATTTCATTTGGTCATAGCCAATGGATAATTGTATACATTATAGAAAGAGACTATTATTGTCATATATGAAAATGTCATATGCGATGTTATCCAATTTGATTATCGTTAGTTCAAAATACATGCTAAAACTAACTTAAAAGCTAGTGATTCTTGCTAAAGAAGTTACAATGTGTGGAATGCTTAAAGATTATATGAAACCTTAATACTAGTTTAACGTCTTTAGAGAATTACAAACATTACATTGTTCTTGGATTTAAGACCTCTGTGGCTTATTTCTTTTGAGATAGTTACTGGAGAACCCACAGTAAGAACCATTTTTTGCCAACGTTTCAAATCCCAACCGGGATCCATCATCAGGACCAAATGAATGCTTGATAGAAGAAGAGCTGATTTTAGAGATAAATAGTAAAGAGGACAGAAAATTAAGAAGAAGGACCACTGTCACTATTTTCTTTTGATGAGAGGTCGGCCAATCTTATTTAATAATTTTTAATTATGTATTTTTTTTATAATAATTAGAATTATTATTATAATGTAATTTCTAATTAAATTATATTAGCATAATTATATTATTAATATTATTTTAAATAATAAGAATTTTTATATTATTATATAGAAATAATAATTAAATTGTTACATTTGATTTATTAACCTATTTTTTTAATTAGTTCCTCTCATTATAATTAAATATTAATATTAATTGAAAATATTAATAATATAATAAATATTATTATTTCTAAATATATAACATTAATAATATTATGTTGAATATTGGAATCAATTTAATATTATTAAAATAACATGTTTAGGGTTTGGGAATAATATTAGAATTATTAAAATGAATTAATGTTAATAATTATTGCTATATATTATTAAAATTGATGTTAAACTAATATAAAGAAATAATTAATGAAATGATATAGATTATTATGAATTAGAATTATTATTAACAAATTTTACTAATCAGATTCCTCTTATTATAATAAAATATTATTAATATTAATTGTAAATATTAATAATAATAATATAATTATTATTATTATTATTATAGTTGATACTGATAATTAATATTTAATATATTAATCTTGGAATATGAGAATTAAAATTTAATATTTATTATAATATGTTTAGTATATAGTATTATTAGGTTTCTTTTGCTTTATATATGTATATATATATTTATTATATATATATATAAAGGAATAGTTATTATTATAATTACAATATTAATTAGGAACTAATTATGATTATTATAATTTTAGTTTTAAAATTATTAAACCTAGGTTACTAATTTAATTAGATTAGAAAAGAGGGCTAAGACTAAGAAGAGCTGGTTACCTTGATTTCTCTGATTAGGGGAAGCCAACTTCCACTAATCTCCATCCCATTGTCTCTGTTGAGATTATGAGGGTGCTTGATAATTTCGAGAGCTTCTCTGGTCTTCCGCTTATGATGTTGCTCCTCTCTAGCGATAATTGAAGCGCTTTCCAAACAGATGTGGTGCTTAGTTTTTGAGGAGTGTTATGCCAAGGCCGAAGTACGAGAACTTTCATTCCTAATATCAGCGCCATGCTCCTTCAGTCTAATCTGCAGGGAGCGACCTGTTTCACCAATGTAGCTTTTTCCACATGAGCAATCTATTTTATAGACCCCTTTAAGCTGATGTTTATCAATACTATCCTTGATAGATCTCATACTTGCCTAATAGTCCCAGGGGTGGAGAACTGGGTACTTATGTTATTCTTCCTTAGGATCTTAGCAATCCTATCAGTAAATCCATGAATATAAGGTAGAAAAACCCTACCACACTGAGGCTGATCACAGGCCTTAGGTTCATGAGTTAACATCCTTTTTTCGGCTTTCATTATTGCTCTTTTAATCTCATTTTCTTTGTAGCCTAAACCCTTAAAGGTTGAGACTAAATGCTTCTTTTCTTCATTTATATGATCAGCGTCACATATTCGAAGGGCCCTGATAGCAAGAGTGTTTAGAACACCAAATTTTTGAGCTGGGTGATGGTGGGTCTCAGCATGGAGGTAGTTTTTAGTATGGGTTGACTTTCTAAAGACCTTATGCCCAAGGGAGCCATCGTCTTTCCTGATGATGAGAATGTCTAAAAATGGGATGCTCATGTTTTCTTCAAGTTCCATTATAAATTTAATTTCTGAAGAGATGGAATTTAGGTGAATAAAAAACTTTTCAAGCTCTGCTTTACCATGAGTCCATTTTATATTGGTATCATCAACGAATCGCTTCCACCATGCTGGCTTTAAGGGGTAAGATTCCAGGGCCTTCTTTTCAAAGTATTCCATGTATAAGTTGGCCACGATTGGTAAAAGGGGGGATCCCATTGCCACACTAGATGTTGTTGGAAATAATACTGAGAGGGGGGGGTGAATCAGTATTATCACATTAATAAAACTATTTCATTTCCAAACTCTGATTCATATATGCTACTTCCATAACTTCTTATGATTAAGTTAATTGATCTTCAATGAGTGCAATAGAACATTATCAACCATATTATCAGTTAACAGATGCGGTAACATAGAATAGATAATCACACATAAGGCACACACATGAACACCATGATATAAGGTGGAAACCCAATGCGGGAGAAAACCACCTGCTGCAAGTCATCTCAATCTTCTTCTTAATAAGAAAATCCTTTTACAATATTTGTACTAGTGCAGCCTTATACCATTACGGGAGCTACAACCCCCTTTTGCTCATGTACTAGCCGATCCATTTACTAGTATGCAGGCTACTACCTGCTACAATGCTCCAAAGATTTCCTTTAGCTCTTGTACTAGCTTATATACTAGTACATAGGTGCTGACCTACAATCTTCTCTCCTCCAGGTACCACGTTTCATCAATTTTCAGACTGGATACACTGAAGCACAACACATACTCTGAAAGGCCACGTTTCATCCAATTTTCATACTGGACCCAATAACAACATTTAATCTCATAATCAACCACCCTTCTGAATTACCCAAGCACTAGATCAATACATATACAAGTGAGTCATCAACCAGATCTAGTCAATCAGATCACATAAAGATGAGCTATTAAGAACCTGATCCATTCATCCATCAATGTACAAACATTTAATCAAACACCTCTGAGACTGCTGTTACCAGAACATGATATCAGACATCAGACATTACTTCAAAACCCAGATCACAGCAATGATAAACCTGTACATCTAAATAGGTCTCAAGAGAGGTACGCAGCTTCACCCATATAACAGCTGCGTATAAGTACGCGCTGTATCCAACTGCATCCCTGCGTACGTGCGCACTGTTTCTCACAGTCTTCCTGCGTACGTGCGCTCTGCGTCTAATGAACTGCCTGCGCCCCTCCGCATCTGCAGTGCTTTTGCTCCTGCGTATCTGCGCCCCTGCAACGCTTCTGTGCCTGCGTATCTCCGCACTTTTCTTTCGCTGGACCTGCGTACCTCCGGGTGTAGATAATTTCAAGACTTCAAGAGTAACTCAGACTGTCAGATCCACAGATCTGAACATGCGCCGAGGAGATAACAACCCATTAGTAGATCTGACTTGTAGTTCTCATGTTTCTCCTTGATTTAGATCTAGCTATCTCTCATAACCCATCACTAGAATTTCAGATCTAGCTTCTTAAGATATTCAACTCAAAAGCATATATAAGCCAAATGATCTCCTCTTCTTTATATAGGAAAGCTCTTCCTTAAATCAAGGATCATGGGGCTCAATAATAATAATAAAATAAACAATACCACGGGCCAAAACCATGATAACACAATACCGTCGGCTAAATACCAAGGGTAAAACATAAGGAACCCCACATGTGCGCACTTTACTGCCTTGAAGTGTGTGCACTGGGGGTACGCACCCCATGAATGGGATAACTGCGGGTATGTACGCACTTTCTGTAACACTGGCCTACGTGTACGCACCTTTTGTAAGGTGTACCTACGTACCCCTTATTTTCTTCAATATCTGATAGCTGATCATCAATCTCTGCTGCTGACTTGAAGTACAGTGATCCATCACCTGACTGGTTTGCCATCAAGGACAACACTTTAGCCATAATGCCAACAATCTCCCCCTTTGGACTTGATTGCAAAGCTTACTTGTGAACTATCATTTGATCCCTTTTTGCTGTCTGGTAACCCATGCACTCTGAATGTATACAAGTGAGATGATCTTCTATGAGAGGGTTGCCATCAAGTACAACACATGCATCATAATGCCAACAATCTCCCCCTTTAGACTTGATGGCAACAACACCGAATCACTCTCCCCCTTTGACATCAAGGGCAAAGGGTTATGCTCCCCCTAAGAACATGCTCTTCAGATCTGTTGGAGTCTCTGAATGAACTCCCCCTTTGTATATGCCATGGTGCACCAATTTGATAATGTGCTTCCTGAAATGTCTGCTCTGCTATATAGTTCTATTCAAGCTCCCCCTGACAATAAGCAAGGTTTGCAAAAAGGATGTTCTATAAGAAGAACATGATTCTATCATAAATGACCTTCCTATCCATTATCAAACCGAATGGCAATCATCCATCCAACCAAGTGGGAATACACCAAAAATATGAAAACCAAATACATTACATCATCATCCCATGCATAGTGGGGAGACATAGGCCGTTACATGACCTGAAGAGATGACTACATGAGATTTGCTATGATCTTTACATTGAAAGAAAATCATGACAAAGATCAGCAACAACACTGTATAATGGTGTCTGTCAACATCAACTAGACCAGCAACTTGTATGAATCATCAATGTATGTCCTCATCAACTCATCCTTTTGCATAGAATATAGAATCATTCTATCATACGTGGGGAACACCATAGCCATCCAGATCTGCATGGACCAAGTATCATCAATAGGGAAGATCTGCATCAATCAACATGTGCATGAGACAACCTATCATCCTATAGGTAAGAACTCATCATCATCATGTCTCCAACTTTGAATAACCATCCATGTATTCAACCAACAATCCTCATCCATATAAGTGCTAAGAACAATAAAGACTCCATGCAAACACAATTAGAGAATCAACCACCAATCTGATCATGTGAATAACTCATCACCATAGCAAGATGAATCATGAGCATTGTCATCAAGGACCATAATGCCAACAATGCATTAAGAACATATGCTTCCCCTGAACCTGTGCCATCTGTCAGATCAAATCATGTATATCAATAAGAAGAGTCAGCCAATAAATGCCTTAAGACAGGTACGCAGTTTTTCTTTATCAGTCCTGCGTAGCCACGCACTTCTTCTTCTGCTCCCCTGCGCACACCCGCAGAGATCTGTCTACTGTACTGTGTACATACGCAGACAGTCTTCAACTACTGTGCGTACCCACGCACCTGTGCCATCAGTACGGCCGCGTACAGCACGCACCTGTTGCTTCTATCACGTCGCGTACTTCTGTGAACCTCCACAGGTTATCCTTTTATCGCGCCGCGTACTTCCGATCTTGCTACGCACCTGTTCTTCAGTTACTCCGTGTACTTACGCATGTGCTCTTTTGATAAGTTGCGTATCGCCGCACAGGGACTGTGCCTTCGCTTGCGTACCTCCGCCCGGGTCTTATACTTCTGCTGCGTACGCCTGCACTTTCACTGTGTATCACCTGCGTACTTCTGATTAGGGTCGAATAGCAGTCCTCCTTTGTGCCACTGACAGTCAGATTTCCAGATCTGATCTTGTGCTCAAGAAATCATACTTCATAGATCTATTTCATTTTCCCTACTGCCTTTCTTCAAACAATCATACACGCGATAGTGCAGTATCCAACTCGCGTATATATGCGATTTCCTTTATGGAGTTTGCATAGGAGATTCAGGACACTGAAATTTTGTACTTTCAGCTCCCTCTGATTCTGGTATATCTGTTCGTTGTGCTGTGCTGCCTTTCTCTGACTGTACTTCCTTTTTCCTCCATATCTTCAAGCGTGATGATGTCATCTTCTCCTTTTGATATGGTGCCCACACTTTGTTCCTACATTCCTTAGCTATATGTCCAAGCTTGTCACATGCATAGCATCTTACATGTTTCATATTCCTCCTGTAACAATCAGTAGCTTTGTGACCAAACATATTGCAAGCAAAGCAATATCCATAAAAGTACCTTGATTGAGATGACCTTTCTGCATAATGAGATTGAACCCTTCTTCTACATCTAGCTGCAACATGTCCAAGATTATGACATACATAACATTCAACATTATTCATAGGAGGAGTAAAGGATTTTCTTTAAGGAATCTCTTTCCTTGGTTGATGATGAGATGGATCTTTCATTTCTTCGTTGACCACTTTAGATTTCTCTTTAGAGTTCCTTGCTTCACCTTGTGAACTAGATTCACCTTCAACTGATTCATGGAAACCAAGACCAGTCTTTATAGCAGGAGACCTTTGACTACTAAGAATATCATCCAAGACTTTAGAGCTATCTGAAATCGTAAAAGCTTATCCTTTTCTTCTATTTTACCTTTCAAGATATTTACCTCAACCTGAAGCTATTCTTCCTTTTCAAGAGATTGCCTTTTCAAATCTTCTTCAACTTTTCTTTCTTCTTCCATTTGTTCCCTTAGATTGAGAATCTCCTTTGCTTGTTCTTCATTTACATTCTGCAGCATTTAATGAACTCTGAAGGCACATTCCAGCTGTGATTCTTGTTTTTCAATAGTTTGGAGTAAATCTTTATTCTTCCTTTTGGCTTCTTCAAGTTCTTCTTTTAGTGAGAGGGTCGTAGCTTCAAGACTTTCATAATCACTGGATCTATCTCTGAGATTCTTGATTGTTATGTTCTTTTCATTGACTTCCTCTTTTAGAGATGTGACTTCATCATGCAACTTTTGATATTTGACCTTGACTAACTCCTTTACCTTTTCGAAATCACATTCCCTTTTGTTCAAAAGATCTTGTTGATCTGTGATTATGTCTGAAAGCCTTTTGAACTCGGCCTCCTTTTGATATATTTCTTGTTTACCCATAAGAGCAAGTTCAGTAGTTTCACTATCACTTTCATCTCCTTCACAAGGAAAAATAGCTAGAACATCAGAGGATACCACATTCATACCTGATAATGATTCTGAATCTGATTCTGAATCTGAAGAGCTTCTTATGCCTAATCCCCAATCGATTCTTCCACTGTCATAGTTTCTCTGAGATGTCTTCTTCTTCTTATGAGTTTTCTTCTTAAGCTTCTTTCCCATTGTTCCTCGGATCTCCTTTAAGCGATCAAGCTTCTATCAAAGGACCTGCTCTGA
>APFE030634932.1:83667-106991 GCA_000404065.3 Pinus taeda | reverse complement strand
AATAAAACACTGTTTTTTAGATTTTGGATCAGGTCTGGAAGGAGGGGTTGCCCTAGGCCATGAGTGTAGCATCACAAACCATAATGGTGAGATTTGGAGCTATAACATGAAAAAGGTGGCTGGAAGATCACTATTGATGGGAAAAATAGAAGTTTTAATACTTTTAAGGTAAAACCATTAAAAGGGAAAACCAAATTGATTCAATGCCTTTCTGGGCATGATTATAAGTTCATACTTATGCTATTAGGCCATAGACTTTGGAGACTCAGGATGTAGATATAAGATAGTTAAGAAAGGCATATATAAGAGTGAAGAAGCACTATTCTTGAGGACCAAAATACTATACATCTAGACTAAACAAAATCGAACCCTTTAAAAGAGAGATCAAAGTCCTATGTGCAATTCTCAAGGCCTGAAACCATCACAAGAAGTCCAAGTCTTGTTGACACATAAAAAGGTTTAAATTTCCCCTTTATAGAGTAATTGAATCGAGATTTGAAGTATCTATTTTATGGAATTAAGAAATCCTACATCCAACAAAGTAGCTCAATAAAATATCGAGTTGTCTTAGGTCCATTCTGGAAGGTCCACCACTGTACATAAAGAACCTGAATCTTATGAAGAATAAAGTTAAATCCTTGAATTTAGTGAGAGTGACCAAATTACAAGATTCAATGTTTCTCACTTTTTATAAGCTACTATCACCATCAAGACTATAGTTAAGACTGAAAGTAGACATTTGCTCAAAGGAAACTCCAGACTTCACAGTATTATAATAATAAATTGGAATGAGTCTCAAACATGGAACACATTGAGTAATATTGACATGTTTTTCTTAAGGAAAGAGGAAGTCCACAATATGAAGAAGAACTTATTCAATTTAACTTGCATCAAATTTTGGAAGAATCATTGAATATCTCATCAAAATCAGGTAAGTATTATCTCTATTCTTAATATCTCAAATATCTGAAAATATGTTTTCATTTTACTAGAATAAGCAACAAGCTTTGTGGAACACACATACTTCATCATGAAAGGAATAGGTATGTAATTCTGATATTGTTTATTAAAATGTTTGAGAGTTTAGTTCTTGCAATTTTTCATTGCGATAAGACTTGTTAATATCTAGGAGTTTAGACCTTAGATGGAAAATCTCTTGTTCCTAACTTATGATATACAGGGTTTGTAGATATATAGAATTAAATGATATATATATTTTGATATAATTTCCTTAGATATAGTTAATGTTTTTATTCAAAATCCATTGAAATTCAATATCCAAAAGTTAATGGAAACCCTAAGTAATCATTACACTATTGTACTTGTATATTTTGGATATGCTTGTTAATAAATATTGCACGTATATATTAAGAATAATGACTTGTTAAATCAAGCTAGATCCGTGGGAACAATTTGACTCACATAAACATATACCATGAATATGTTGTCATAATTAGGAGGGAGTCATTTAAGGTTTGTAAAAGAAGCAACTCTAGGTGTGTATAAAAGTACAAAATTTGTAGTAGGTCTTCGTCATTAAAAAGTGCAATATTTTTGAAATTTTCTTTGTATTACTAACTATTTCATGTCTAGGGTTTGCTATAGAATCACTAAGATTCTATATTGTTAGGGTGATTAATCTCTAGATTGAATCTACCCTTATCATACTATCTATTGCTATTTTTTCACTTTGGTGAAACACTAAATTTTAGGTTTCATTGTAAAAACCCTAGCCTTTTGCTGCTTAGGGTACGTTGTTGTTAATAATTCCTTAGTCAACTTAGGGTTCGTTGATGAAACCCTACTCTCTTGATGTTCAAGGTTTGTTAATGTTATATAATTTTAGGGTTTGTTGCTAATATATAAGCTTTATTACAAAAACATTAGATTCATAAGGTTTGATGAGTTAGCATTTACGAAAAAAACCCTTGTAATAATTAATGTAAAATCCTAGGAATAAAACACTAGGTGCATGTGCATGCATATGTTTGAAATACTAGCTCAGTTGAATTGTTGAATTTTTTATGTTCGTATATAGGGTTTACGATAAAATCCCTAGTAAGATATTGATTTAAATTTTTAGGGTATAATAATGAAACCCTATATATTAAATGATAGAATGAAAACTTGATTATTATTCATGCTTTAGTTTTATGAAATCTAGGGTTTGTAACAAAACCCTAGTAGTATTTGACATGAAATTCTAGAGCATAATGTTTGATGTAAAATGGTATGACTAGATTGCTAACTTGATTTAGTTATTGATATCTACGACTTTAAGTCTCAATGATGGAATATAGGGTTTGTGACAAAACCCTAACAAATTTGTTTAAGTCTAGGATATAAAATATGTAACTATTGTTTATTTTGATCCTCACTAGGTATAGATTTTACATGTGTAAATGTTAAGTATTACATGTTTGCGTTATGATAACTTGTTAACCCTATTTTGATATAGTTTATTTCATGCTTCTATATATTTTTATTTGGTTGTAATTTTTGTTGAATATTTACATGTACATAATCTTCAAGATGTTGAATATGTTCATAATCAAAGATGACTTGATAATAATGAAGAGCATGATGGATAAAGGGAGCTATAATAATGATGATGACATAAAAGATGAATATATGACCTTGTTTCCATAAAAAACAATCATGTTCCTGATAAAAATGAAGCCTTTAAAGGTTGACGTTTCTTCAATGATATGATAAATAACCTATAAAAATGAATTTTATGATCTCCCTAAAATGAGAGGAATCTTCGATAAAAGAAAGTATATCTCCCAGTTAAGAGGGAGACAATATTATGATAGTTATATTAGATACCTTGAAGAATGAGTGAAAACACTACAGATGGATGTTCTTGATTAACGAAGTTGCAAACAAGGTCTTAGTTGTGTTGAGAAGTGTTGAGGCTAATTTTGGTGTTGCTGAAGAAGTTCAATAAGAAAGCTTCTGGCGAAGATGTGTTTGGATAATATGATGACCTAAGAAACATAATAATATTTGAGGACCCAAAATTGTTTATAGTTACTTGTATATATTGCGAAGTTTATTACTAATTGGGGTTGTGATTGTACATGTAGATATTTCCATAAGAAATTTGAACATTTTGAATCATGCTTGATGGATATATCTGATCTAGTTGATAGGGAGAGATAAATCATATTGGGGCGAAAAGATTCCTGGGAGGACATTGGCCAACCTCTGATGATGTCTATATCCTGAAGTAAGGAGGGTATCATTGGTCTTGTGGATCTCCAACCTTGTGAATGATGCCTATATGCCTAGGTTGGTGTTAGAGCTAATGGTACCTATAGTGGCTAAATATTGGAACACACCTTAGTCCCACCTAGTTAGATACCTTTGTCAATTTTATAATATCTAGCATTGCATGTGTTGTGATTATTCATATAATATATCATTTTGATATCAGCCTTGTACCTATGTAAATATGGAATTATGAATAACTCCCTAGTTAAGAGGATGTTTTGAAGAATGTAACTAGTGTTAGTCTTCATAATTGTATTTTTTCTAAGAAAGAAAAAGGAATTTTTCTTATTGTAAAAGAAAATTGACTCATTAAAGCATGGGTTTCATTCTTGGTTCAACGGTCAATAGGTCAAATCACACATCGAGTTCTCTAGGATATTTTTTGACTCAAAGTCAAAGTCATTATGTAAGAAACCCTTCTTGGGCTCATTTTGACAGAGAAAAGAAAATAAATTTTATGTCAAAATTAGGCATTGCATCTCCTCCATCAATTTAACCTCTTTAGCTATTATTTTCAGCCTATTAGTGAAGCCTCCAACAATTATATATAGTAAAGAAGCGGAACCATAATGACAGGAAGTAACAACGAAGTTCGATCTGCAATCCTCAAGTAAAAAAGAAGTGTGAAGATATAAAAGGAAAGTCTAAAAGAAGCAAAAGAATCCATGAGAAGAGGATAAGAAATCCAGTAATAATATGCATTTTATCTCTTCTATATGAATAATCTGAAATGGTGCAAGACCGAAGTTTAGTAGAGTTGCAGGACCAAAGTCGAATATTCTTGTAAGACCAAAGTTCAAGACTGAAATATAATATTGTTGTAGGACCAAAATGTATAATGAGTGCCTGACTAGAGTATGAATATAGGAGCTGAAGGCACATAATGCTAAATGGAGGACTAAAACATTTGAAATGGTTTCTTATGTTTGTGTAGAAGATGAAAGGTGGACTTGATGGATGAAGAAAGGTCTTAAGGTCTTGGTTTGTTACTACGAAAAGAAGATTTTGACTGCATTTTACCCTTCATATGGGTTTTTACCTGGGTGTGTACCTATCTTTTGTGTTATTGTGATCTTATTATTTAGAATTTGTCTTGATGATTAAAAGAAACCTAATAACTATAATGCAGAATAAAATAATAATCACAAGAATTTATCAAAGTATTAGAGAAATCAAGCTAAATAACCTATTCTATATGTTCCCATAGATTTTTTAATAAACTCCCCTAACTGGATGGACACCCTTAGAAGTTTAATGGTTGAGTTAAAAACATTTAAAGCTAATAATGAGAAGATTGATAGAGCTTAGGAAATCCAAGGAAAAGTAAATGTAGTTATACTACAAATCCTATTAGATTTGCAATGATAAAAGTAGCATGACTTATGTGCCAACTACTTCGGAAAGTATAAGTATATAGAATGTCCATTAGGACTTGGGAAGCATGAATTGAGGAATGATGGCATAGAAGGAAGAAGAGCAAAGAAAAACATAGGTAGATAATTCAAGATATAGTTATAGGTGGAACTTCATTAAGTACTATAGAGAGGAACAACATTCATGATCAATTTTATCATGTTGTATCAGTCATTAGAGAGAGTTTATGGTTGGGAAACTATGCCAAGAAAACAAGTTGATGAACTCTAGGCTCAAGTCCATCCTTGAACCAGAGGGGGCTCCCTCATATGTTATGAGGCTTACTTGGTATTCATTATCACTGAACAATAGCCTTTTAAGAATAGAGGCTAGATTTAGGGAAATTAGAGGTTTGTTGAGAGTTGGTTGCTAATGGGTTAAACTCATTTATTTAAGTATGAAAAACAATCCCCCCAACAGTTCAACCAAAAGGCCTACTCTCAACCCTGACAGATACTTAGAGCTGTAGATGATGAAGGAATACTGCAAGAATATATTAGATAACCACACACCAAATCTAGATATATCTTCTATTTCATACAAAAAGAAAGCGCAAATAATATCCTTCAAAGGCTAAATGAAGAACATGCCACAATCATATGAAATCAGGGTGACAATCTATAAGTGTAGAGGGATAATATCATAAATATTCTTGTATTATAATCTCAATGTGGAACATAAAATCACCATAGGAAATAAGGGAAGATGATTCTTAGCTTTTCCCCTCCTATGTTCCACACAATCTAAATATGCTGAAAAAAAAGATTATGAAAATTAATAAAAGATAGCACTCACAAAGAAGATAATCTACGACAACATGAGATGGGAATATCTTTGATTAAATCTTCTGAAAATAAAGTCTTAAATAAAAATTACAAGTCTCTCCAAAATCCAACCCTTATTACACTGAAAATGATAAATGTTATACAAAAATAAACCCACTAACCCTTCCAAGCCTGTAGGAATAAAATCCTATCAATAAATTAAAAACAAAAATAATCTCCAAATAATTGCAAGAAATTTGGACTTGCTCCTTTCATTGATGATCCTCTTCCTTTAAATCTAGAATTGTTCCCTAAAAATCTGCCAACTTCCATTCAAATAAGGAAATCTCTACCACCTAAATTAGACAACTTTCATTTACACAACTTCCACCATCATTCAGGGCAATTTGACATCTCTACCTTTTGTTAGATGATATCCGAAATCTTGTTTACTTCATAAAGAAAATCTAGAGAAAACATGATGCAAGTAGTAAAGCATACTTTGTGTACACACAATCATAAATACGATAGATTTTATCAAAAATACATCTCCCTGTCTAGTGGTGTAACCCTTACTTTCTCTTTGCCAAGATTCATTTTCTCCTGGAAGAGCCAAGAAATACATGCTAAACCCTATCATCACTAACACTATATTTAAATAAGAGTGTTCTTGACACAAGACCACGAAATTTTGATTTAAGAAAAATTATGAATGCGAGAAAATTATATGGCCAACTTTCCATTTCAATGGTCAAGCAGATATTTTCATTTTTATCTCATAAACATTCATTGAACCTAGAATGAAATCCTTGAAGCCAAGGATATAATTAATATATATCTAAATAATTATAGAGGATGTTTTTCTACAAATATTGAATAAATTTTCTTAACCAAACAATTGTGAAATTTGTTTTGGATGACATTGTTATCCATTCATCCATATACATGAATCTTCCATTCCATGGGTTGTTTATGAATCTTCTACCCATTTATAATAACTACTCATCTTTAAACAAATTTAGGAACTAAAATTAAAACAAATAAGACCTTAAGTATATGTTATATTCTATCTATGAATTGATCAACATTTACTGGTTTGGCCATCATTAAGGGAAGGTTCTCTAACAAGCTAATTGTTGTTGACAATATGATGCAATCTATTTAAACCATGTGTAAATTCTATGTCCATTTCCTTTTTCAAGGCACATATTTAAACAAATCAAGTTTTCTTTCTATTAGAACCAACAAAGTAATGATACAAAGCATCCAACATTAATTCCAACTTTTGAGTCAATGATCATTCTTTCTTCCCTCACCAAATGGTTTGATCCCACAATGAGATCGATTGTAAGCAAGAGGAAAATAATTTCATTGGAAAACCTCAGTTTCTCCTCTATGTCCTTACATAGAAATAAAAAATAGGCATCATTTGTAAACAAAAACCTAATCCCCTTTAGTATTTTCAAGGTCTTGTAGGCTGTGAAGATGAACCAAATATTCCCGGAAACAAATATGAATAATCGCAATATCAAACTTTAAAATGAAGCAATATTTATCTTCTATTTTCCTTTCACCGCATAATCTCATTTCCAGTAGCTCGTCCTTAGGAAATATTTAGAGTTCCCACATGATTTATCACATGAAATGAAAAAAGCACCTCCACAAGTAAGCTTATATTATATAATAAGCCCATTTTATCTCCAATCCATAATTGCAATGGTCTCCATGTAGTTAAAATAATAGTTATACATGAAGTCATTCTTGTAAGAAATGAATGTTGCATCTCAACAGAGATTGCAATTTCTACTATAATAAGACCTTCAGTGAAAGGTCCAAGGCCAAAGAGAGTAAAACTAGGAAGCTTGATGCATTCTTCCAAATATGTCTTTGTTCAAAATATTAAAACAATGCACTAAGTGTCTCCATAAGTTCTATAGCCAGTGTAGTAGTTATGGGAACTTGAGATGTAGATGCTTCCTTAAAACTATTGGGCACAAATTTTTTGATCACTATCCATACCATACAATGAACTACAAAACCGATATCAAGTGGTAAGATTTTGAAGATTATAAATGAAAAAAATAAATAATTCAAGAGACAGAAACATGGCAGAAAAGTATTTTAGCTTAAATGTATTTTCACAAAGAATGATGATACAATATATATACATCAAGTTATGTCTTGAGATAGTTAGTCTATCTTGGACATGCAATCTCTTGGTTGAGTGAATATCTCAACCACACACTAATCTAGGAGACTAACTAGTTGGAGAGGATCTCTCAACCAACTAGACCTTAACAAAATCCCAAGTATTAGGATAAACTTATTCTAGAATTGATGAGCACATCAAAGACAAGTAGGAATTCTATTTTCCAAGTTTCATAATTTTATTATTTTGGACTTATTGATTATGAGTATGAAGCTAACATTCCCCCCTCAATCAGAAGTCCAAAGTAAGAACTTGGTACCATCTCGAAGTCTTCATGCTGAAAGTACTAAGCTAAGCCTCAATGAAAAACCACCAAAATTGGATGACAAAAATTCCAATATGAAGAGAGCGAACCAAGAGAAGTGAATCAACTGTAATTATAGCACATCCCTAAAAATTATTAACAACTCAATCTAATGCCAAGATACAATGAAAAATGATCTATCTATCCTTTTCTAGGTCCAATGATCATCCAAGTGAACAAAAATGCCCACATTTTCTCTCAATTAGCATTCCAATCACTTTTCCGCTGACAAATTTTGATTTCCCCTGGAAAATTATGTTTTTGTCAAAAATTTTAGTTTGACAACCATCATCATCAATTAAATTTCAATTTCATCATCAATTCCCCCCTTTTTGAACTGAAAGGGGAGATCATACCACCTAAATTTGTTTTGAACTCCCCCCCCTTTGTTGTTTAGGTAAATCCTCTCTCTTGACAAAGTCAATTCCTCTAGCCCAATGAGTGGGACTAGCAACCAACGTGACAATCTAAAAGACACTTTCATAATTTACAATCCAAATGAGAGAAGAGGAAGGAGACCTACCTTGTTTTGATGTTATAACATGCTCCTTTTTTGAAGATCTTGATTGCTTACTCCTCATCCCTAATGCTCACATCGTTTGAATACCTACACAAGATATTAAAGACACAACAAAGCATACAAGTGTAACTAGCATAGTTGAATGAAATCCACTTAACAGATCACGGACCTTTAAGATAAATGTTTCATTAACACAAGCATTTATTGAAAGTGAACCCTCAATTGTATATATTAATTAATAAAAGAGGAAGTATACAACCAAAGAGTTGATGTTAATAATCCCTCCTTGATTCAATGTCTAAGTCCATTAAGCTCAAGCTCTCCAAGCACTCCTTCTCCAAGCCAAAATTAATAGCATGTAGGCACTATCTCAGCATAAGGGTGAAAATAATCAGAGACCAACTATTTGGGAATGGGAGAGGATGAATATATAGGGAGGGAGAGGGAGTTAGGATCTCTCCAAAGATAGGGGAAGGCCCTCATCCCAAGGAGGAAGCTCATAGGGATAAGATCAAAGGGAGATATTGGGAGAATTCGACCACATACACAATGACCAAACTCCAGCTCGTCGTTATAGAAGCCTCTAGATCACGAAGCTTATTGTCCTCTTTGGGAAAATGTTTATTTTATGGATCGACATGAGTATCCAAGTAAAAAATCATGCTAACAATGCGAGGTGAGTATGATGAAACTTTCCATCAACACTAGTTTCCAGTGTTACAGTTGCGCTAACCCTAAAATTAGGATTTTAGAGATTACTTCCTCAGGATAAGCTCAAGGCATGTTTTCATTAGTTCTTAAGGAGGATCTCCACTGCATATCAGGATGGGTACATTGCATAATCACCAAGTTTTGGGCATGCCCAGATATGACACAGGGAAGTACTGCAGGTGGTGTGACAAAATATTGTGTAACAGATTCCCCCTAAAGCATGAAGGTAGAACAGGGAGTGATGGCTAAGATGCTATACAAGATTTTGTAGGGACGAGAACAAACATTGTCAAGAGACCTCCAAACGAAGGATGTGTATACATATACATATATTATATAAAAACATGAATCCATGGTATGGACACAACCATCCAAATAAGAAGGATGATGTGAAAATATCCATGGTATGGGTGCACCCATCCTAATGAAAAGGATCGTCTAGAAATCTAAGATCCAAGGTATGGACGCAACCACCCAATATAGAAGGATCATCATCATCATCATAAATATAAGGTTCCATGGTATGGTCATAGCCGTCCATGTAGAAGAAACATGTGTACAATAATGAACAATACATAACTCCATGCAACCTGAGTTATAATAGACAAAACTCAAGGTCTTACGCTCCATCCCAACCCGATCAAAAGTACGAATTCTAACATGTGAATTAATGTATAAAAGTCGAAGATGCTAGAAAACCACTTGATTATTGACCAATAATGTGGACCATTAACAAGCACGAGAGAAACCACTAATAATGACAATGGCTCTCAAGGTATGACAATACAATCCATGAATGTGAAAATGAAATTGAAATCGAACACTCATGGAATCATTTGATCGAAGGTAAATGATGAAAACCTGTCATCTAATGTGAAAAGCTTGTGATTAAGGCATGAAAGCTCTAACATACTGAAAGGGAGTTTCTAAGTCATCTTCCTAGATAATGACTTGAAGTTGACAGGAGGCGACCCATCGAAGGAGGGCCATAGTGAATCCTTCATAATTGAAATGAAACAAGGAATAAAGTGGAATACATGAGTACGATCCAGGACTATGGAAAAAGGTCATACAATGTATAGGAAATAAACTACAAATAGGACTTCTCTTGAACATATCGGTGACCTGACTCCAGAGTGTGGAAACATTTGACTCAACATAGGACCAAAGTTCATGATGATGAAGTAAAATAGTCAAATGAGAGGAAAAATGGATCATCCAAACCTGGAAGGACAAGTGACTAAGTGATGATATCCCAAACCCGACATGAGAAATAGATGAGTGTCATGTTCAAGAGTGACATGCTACCTATACAAAATATAGTTCACTTTCATTTTCCCCGTTATTTCAAGCGAGTACCCCAATCATTTTTTATCACAAGCTTGAAGGGGATAGAAAATGCTTGTTGTATAACTTCATTATTTGAATGAATCCATCCTAGTAAGTTTTACGAACCCTAGGAAGGAGAAACTTTCTCTCGTCATGGTGACAAGTCTTTCGTCATTTAACTTTTTACAAATCCGATGAAAGAATAAATTGATGTCTTTTTCATATTTAGAGATTTTGAAAAAGACACGAAAAAGAAGACTCCATCATGTCCCTTTTCGTAATTTGTCTCTTGAACCCGGAAAGGTAGAAAACAATATTTGAGAGAACCTCTTGACCATGTTGACCAAGGTGTACCTTTTTCATAAATAGTCAATCCCAAATCAAAAAAGGGGTAAATGTATACTGAGATGATGTGAATTCATTTAATCTAAAGAGTTAGAAAAGACAAGTACTCAATGATCTTTTCATATTTTGAGAGTCAGAGAAGAGCTTAAAGATGACTCCAGGGGGTTCCTTTTTCGTTTATTTTTTATGAGTCTGAAAAAGAGATAGAACAAAAACTCATTAAATCGGTCAAAAATGATCACTATAACCATAAAAAAGATCTTGTAACTACACAAGGACAACCACACATCACTAATATCAAGAAAAATAATAAAATATTGGTAAAAATGTGTTTAAAAAATTATAAATAGACTAAAAGTAAAAAATTGTTTACCATTTCACTTGGAGTAAATTGGAGAGTGATTTTACCCCATTTTCCTTGATTCTTCAGGCAAGCAGTGTGGGAGATCCAAGGCACCATTTCATAAACTGTCAGTTGTATGTAAGAGCTCTTCATTTTCTCTTGATTTTTGTACTCATTTCATGCATTTCATAGGAATTTTAGCTGGTTAAGAGAAGGATTTTTGTTTTTAAAATTAGGGGAGACCAATGGGAGTCTACTCATCAGATCTGTGTTGATCACCCCTGAGCCCAAAAGGCTCTCGTGCTACTAGTGCAAAAATAATTCAAACTGTCACGTTGGACGTAGAGCGAAAAATAGAAAGAGAAATCCTATTCCTTGATCGGTTTTTAAATATTTTGATATGTGGAAATGCATCAAATGATGTTTATGTATTGTTTGCAAAAGATTTCGACAAACATGGTCATCGAATGGAAGGAAATAGGCCATGAGGTAGAAGATCCCCAAGTTACCCAAAACATTGAATGTGTCAATTCTTTAAGGGAGTATGGGTTATTGGAGTTCTTCCGAACCCCAGGATACAAAGTTCAAAATGAGTTGTTACACTCTCTCATTAGACTCTAGGATGTCAATTGACAGATCTTCATCATTGGAGATCAAGAACTAGAGGTAGAAGTAGTTGATATCTACTTCATCACTAGGTTTCCTAGAAGAGGGGAGAGGGTCCAACTCTTTGGAGCTTGTACTGGAGGTGAGAGTACTAACAACTTGATTAGAAGGCATTGCCAAGGTGAAAATACAACTATGAGCATGAAGGTGAAGATAGAAACCATCGAAAATATTCCCTTGAGGATGATTATATACACCATGGCTCATATAGCTAGGGCGCAGACATTGCATGAGGCAAAAAAATCACAATTCCAATATGTTGTGGATTGTCTTGCTCTGAAAGTGTTCAACTGGTGCGAAGGACTTGTGGTCAACATGATGAGACAGCTAACCAAAGACAAGTTGGGAAAATTGAAGAAGTTTGGCTTTGGATCGATTTTGGTCACTTTCATTTTGGAGCATGTGCCCCTATTTCAATACTACTGGGTAGAGGTGGACAATCTAGCTCCACAAGGCCCAAGGTTGATCAGATGGATTGAGATCATGCCTCAAGGAGGGGGAGGTCAACGTACACATTTCCCTATGTCATTCTTTGGTTGGCTACACAAACAACTAATCATCGTAGATGACTATGCCTGTGCTAGCATAGACTTAAAAGGAGATCTAGATATTCCTCTACCATCAGGTGCACAATGGACTGATGCAGATAAAACTTGTTTTTTGGAAATTTTCAAGTTTTATGATTTTTTTTTTGAAGTGTATCTGAGAGTTTACTTGTGATAATTTTGTAGATGTAGGATGAGAAGGGCCTCCTCGCATGTTTCGAATAACACAACAAGTAGCACGTCAGATAAAGGATTCTCCACACGAGGAAGGAGAAGTCCTATGGTAGAGATGGAGCGAAATCTAGAAGTGATTACTTGGGGGATTCCAGAATATGCGAGTATAGATGACATATCATTGTGGTACTAGAGGCTTATAGTAGGAGTGTTTGCGAGATTACATCAGTTATTAGGCTGAGTGATCAGAGCGGTCTTGTGCTATCGCGAGCATCATGTGGGAAAATAGCCTTTTCCTAGTCATGTTTATCTACACTATTGTAGGCTATGAAAGCCATGTATCCCAAAACACTTAGTTTTTGAGATTTTGATGAACAAACTTTGATAGATTCAAATATATATATATATATATATATATATGTCATGATGAAGTGATCGGGTTTTTTTATAGGTGATGCCAATGTCTATCAAAAACATAATTTGATAATGCATCTGTCAGTGTATTCAAATTTCTTGGAATGTTTTGATATGTGATATAATCAAAATTTCTTTCTAGTAATCAGACACGTAGATACATGCGCAAAGGAAACTAGTGATCGAAGAAGTCATCAGTTCCATTTCATATGGCAATCTGGGATTACTAAATGCTCAGGGTATAAATATGGGATTCTTATCCATTTTTTCATTCTTGGGCATTTCAATAGTATTCCATTTTGAAAATATTGATATCTTGTTTGGGAAAACTATTGAAATAATACATTTATTACCATGCTTCCAGCTACTTTATCACCCAACTTGTATCTTATGTTTCTGTGATATATATACGTGGACTGTTTCCTCATTATCACTGGAATCACCTACTCTATTGATCCATCTCACATCGATAAATCGACCTGGATTTCATATTTAGTAATAACTATTTAATTGTAGCACAACGAGTTGTGAATATAACTTAACAACTAAATTTCTAATTCTAAGAGCAACTGCTTCTGATAATAGCTCAATAACTGCACTATACTCAGTAATATTATTAGTTGTTTGTCCCAAGCAAATACCTTGTAAATTGATGAACTGTCCATTAGGGGCGAAGAGTGCCCAAGTTGTGGAGGGTAAGTTATGTGTGCTACGACAAGCACCATCAGCAAAACCAACATAATGGTTTGACGACATCTGTGAACTGAGTGGAACACAAGGTAAGAAGAGTAAACATGTTTGCAAAGCAAACAATCACACCAAAAATAAAAAAATTCACACCAATGAATTCACACACTAATGTGGAAAAGTAATTACACAAAACTCACGCATAATACTTTTTTAGATAAATTCTATTGTGGGGTTGTGGTAACTCATTACCTTCATAGTCAACCAGCTCATAGCCACCTTTTTGAAAGATACGTTTAATAACGTATGGCCCATGCCACATAGGTTCTAACTTCCCATCTCCCAACTTATTGTTGGCTTGTTCATACAGCAAGACCAAGTCACGTTTAGCGAAAACTCGTGGAGCAACAGTTTGATCATAATGATCTTTAACTCATTTTTCCTGTGCTTCAATCACCATTGCAACAATACGAGAGGTCTCATCAAGCCTCTCGAGATGAGGCAACCACTCCTCTTTAGGTGAGGTATCAGGGAGTAGCGCGATAGTTAGTTTTAATGAAGGAATCTCACACTCGATCACGAGTCTCGCCTCTAAACCATATACCAACAGGAACAGAGTGAAACCAATTGTTGTCTTAACCAAGGTTTGGTAAGCCCAAAGAGCCGAGAATAGCATGAGATGCCAATACCTTTTATGCTTCCCAATGGTATGTTGAATGACAGTAATTAAGGCTTTATTAATTGCTTCAAATTGGCCATTGGCCTGTGGGTAGTGAGGAGTTGAGTTGTCATGGCGAAGGCCTAATTGAGCAGTAAGCTCTTCCATCATGTATTGATGAAAATGTAATTCGTGATTAGTGACAATGGCTCGAGGGACGCCAAAACGGGTTATTACATGGCTAAAGACGAACTAAGCAGCAGTTCTACCGTCAGCATTATATGGGGCATTTCCTCAACCCATTTAGTAAAATAGTCGATGGCAACAATGATATAGCCATGCCCCCCATCTGAGCAAGGGTTACATGTCATGAAATATATTCCCCATTTAGTGAATGGGCCAACAGTAACAATGAGGTGTAAGGGTGCTGGTGGGGTGCGCTGTTTGCGACTATAAATCTAAAATTCATGGCACTTTTGAACTGCCAAAATGCAATCTTTGAAGATAGAAGGCTAGAAATAATTGGCGCAAAAGATATTTTGAGCAGTAGCATAGCCTAACATGTGACCACCACATGCCTCAGAGAGGTAGTCATTCAAGACTCATTCAGCCTCTTCAAGTGTTAGACATTTGTGAAGAACATAGTCAACACCGACTCGATACAACATATCACCAATAATTCGATAAGGTTGAAACTAATGTTGGATGCGACATCGGTTAGATTGAGGCAACTCAGATCAAAATTTTTGGGTTTGAAGATAAACAATAATATCTCTATACCATGGGTCGAGAGTACTGATGAGAAACAAAGTTTCAACACGAATCTGCTCAGTAAAATCAATGAAGGTGTTTGCAGATGGAAGGGCGCAGATCAATTCAACAAAATCTAGTGACTTCTTTGATTTGGCGGCAATGAATTCCAAATCAAACTCTTGTAGGATAATGATCCCTTTAGAGTGCTTTCCCCTAAGAAAATGACAAGTCAAAATATAAGTCATGAGGTTACAGTTAGAAATCATCGCAGTCTTCGTTAGAAGAATATAATGGTGAAATCATTGAACAACATGGACTATTGGTAAGGAAAGTTTCTTGACATGAGCATGTCGAGTTTCGGTGTCAATAATATTTCGACTCAAATAATAAACCACATGTTCATTGTCATCGTCATCATCATAGACCAACACCATAGCAATGGTATTGTCAACTACGGCCAAGTACAAGAAATAATAGTGGTGGTTATCAGGAGGATGCAATAAAGGAGCACTCATGAGTGTTTTCTTTAGATCATCGAAATATTTCATGGAAATTTCATCCCAAATGAATTGGATCCCCTTCTTAAGCAAGCAAGTAAATCCATTGGCAAGCTCAAAGTAATTAGTGACAAAGCGATGAAGAAAATTGGTCTTCCCTTGTGAACTCTACAATTGATGCAGCGATGAAGGAGGGGGTAAATTTACAATAGCCTCGAATTTCAGAGGATCGATTTAGATGCCATCTTGGGACATAAAAAAACATAAGAGCCAACTAGATTCTATGCAGAAGACACATTTATGTAAATTGTGAAGGATATTGTAATGTCAACAACTTAGAGAAATTGTTCGAAGGTGTTCTAGACGGTCACGACACTTAGCAAAATGAGATGTTAAGTTGTCTAAATAAGGTTGAAAAATGGGTTTAATATCATGAAAGGCATATGACATTTCTCTCTGGAAGGTAGCACCAAATTTTTTGAGACCAAAAGGGATATTCTTATAAGAAAAATTCCCCCATGGACAAATGAAATCAGTCTTGTGTTGATTAGCGGGTAATATGTTACTTTTGTTATAACTAGAAAAAACATCCATAAAGGAAAAGGTCCCTCTCCCAACACACTCATCAATGATCTAATCAATAAAGGGAGTGGAATAATTGTCTTGAGGGCACACACAACACAAAATCGGATTGTTCCCTATTGTTTAGTAACATGCGCGATATTAGAACCCAGTATGTCAATGGTATAGGGTAAATAAAACCAGCCTTTAGAAGTTTTTCAACTTCTCCCTTAATACCAATGACCTTTCTGGGATGCACTGGACAGAGCCGTTAATGAATAGGCTTCACATTAAGACATGTGGGTATTTCATGCACCATAATAGTTGGATCAATACTAGGGATTTCCTCATATGACCAAGCAAAGACATCACAATTATTTTTAAAAAGGTTAGTGTAAACCTTGATCTCTTCAGGAGAAAAAGAAACCTGAATGTGAATATTCTCAACAATCCCAAGTTTAATGGAAATTATGATGGGCATGGTTGTAGTAATATTTCCCATATTACCTTCGGACAAAACTTTGTGCACAAAAACAGGTGTTTCAAGTGGACGCGTCGGGTTATGAGAAACAAAAGCTTCAAGACCTGAAGGAATATCCTTAAGACTTGGAAAAACCGAGGAATTATGATGTGCCTCATTCTAAGGAGTTTTGTGAATATACATAACCTCAACAATGCTCTCGTCAGTGGGGAATATCTCGTTCAAGGTATCCGAGGAATCCCAAGAACCAATCAAAGGAGATTGTGAATACATATCCAGTTGCACACTAAGAATAATACAAATTTATAAGGAAACCATTGAAGCCAAGACAACTTCTTGATAGGTTTGCTCTAAAGGAATTAGCGACATAGCATCACCAAAAGAATCAACCTGATCTAGAGTAGGGTTGATCCATGAATCATTGGAGATAGAGATCATGTTGATTGAGGTGACATGCAGAGGTGGGAGAGAAAAAGTTCCCATTAAAGAAAAATCTTTGAAAATACATGCCCAACACTCTCATATGGAATATTGTTATTTCCCACATATGGGATGTTTCCATTTGAAGCACTGGAAGAGAAAAAGGACAATTGATCAACAGTGATAATTTTCCCCTCATGAGGAAAATAGAGCACCTAGAACAAAGAGGAAACCACACAAAACATGGCATGGGTCCAACTTAGTCTAAGTAGAAGGTTGTAATTCATATCTTCATTTATGACATCTACTTCTAACTCAACAGATTTCTCTTCCAAGGTGATGGGAAAACTTGTAAGAATACCATAAGGATGGGAGCCTCTTCCATCAAAGACTTCTAAGGTGTTCAGGGACTAGTTGAGAGGTGGAGAGTTGATGGCTTTCCAACATGAAATAGACATGATGTAGGTGGAAGAAACTTCATAAATACATTCTAATGAATCGTCTTTCCTTTCATAATAACTTGAATAAAAAATGCAATTTGATGAGGAAGACGAGGAACATGGTTTTCTAGATTGAAAGTAATCAAGTTTGAATTGGCAAGATCAATGCCTCTTAGAGAAGAAAATAATGATTTCTTCTACATTGGAAAAGTTTGAAGAACTTCCAAGGTAGACTTCATGGAGGGCGCTTGAGCTAAATCTTCGAAAATAAATTAATGTTGAGCAGCTCTAGCATTTGGATTATAGAATGACTTTCGAAGCACACCTTTGGGGGTAGTGAGATGACATAATTATTTATTAGGTCTCTTGATATGGAGAGGACCATAACTAGGTGGAGGGGAAGTAGAAGGTGTATCAATGACTTCCTTTTCCACCGTCTACTTTTGAGGAGTGTGATAATCTTTGGACCAAGTGGCAATGGATATAGGAATTGTGCCACCCATCATGTAAAACTGAGAACCTGAAGAGGAAGAGGATTATGGTTGGTCTACCAGCTGAGTTGGATGAGATGGAAATCTCTCTTTCAGTATAGTCGGGGTCCCTTTCAATAAACGACTAACTTCTGCACGATGGGGACAATCCTTGGTGTAATGATCTTCCTCACAAATGAGGCAAGGATATTTTGGCTTATGTTTGGAGGCATCATCAGTAGATGGCTTAGGAGGATCCTATTTTGGGAGATCATATTTTTCTTTACCTTTACCCTTCTTCTTAGCTTTGGAGGCTTTGTCTGCCACTGTAGACTATATGACATTAACCTCGAAGGTTTTACCAGGATTCGATGGGGTTTTCAAAGGAGGATTAGAACCAGTGTTTGAAATAGATTTTTTCTTCAAAGAAGCTTTAGTAGAAGTTTGAGATATTGATCCAATGATACCTTCAATAGGTGGTACATATGGAGACTTTGAAGATGCTATGTCGAAATATAGCCTTGGAGCATCAGGCAAAGTTTTATGCAACGTGTTAGATTGGGAAAAAACCAAATCCAAATACTGGGCATGGGAAATGGCTTGATCCCCATTAACACAACCACCCATTGCTATATTTGCATCGATTTTGTTTATGAATGACTTGGTGAACCATTCGTTTAACAACTCATCAGTGATTTCAAACTTGATGAGGTGACGTTGACGTCTCCATTCATGGATGTGATCAAAGATATGGGTTGCGATATCCTGTTTTGAAGATGTAAGCAAGTGGGTACTAGTTTCATAACAAACTGGTAGCTGGAAGTGAGTGAGGAAGGCCATGGCCAAAGAGTTGAATTTTGCATAGGTACCTCGAGGCAACTCGATATTCCACTTTGTGGTAGTACTGGTCAAGATTCGCCGAAAGAGGCAGGAGATGAACAAAATCATCAACATAGGAATTGGAAGAACACCATAAGTGATAAATCATCACATGGACCTGGGGGTCCTCTTTAGCATTTCCTTCTAATTTGGGGCAATAGTCCATAATTTTAGTGGGAACTAGAGGCCAATAAGGTGAATGAAGAATGGGATCATTAGTAATCCTTGAGAATCATGTAGTTCCAATGTCACTAGAAATGATAATTGTGGATTAAAAGGCATATAGGGTCTTTGATAAGGCCCAGTCTGCGGGTTCCAACCTTGTTGGTAAGATTTCTACCCCAAAAGTGGAGGATTTTGGCCATAAGGGGCTTGATTTCCCCCCACTAAGGGATACCTTTACCATAAAGTGGATTCTACCCAGCGTAGGGTTGATATTGATTTTCCATAGGCCGTTGATAACCATAAGGTGGATAAACATTATGTGCCACACATGGATTGTAAGGTTGTTGGAACTGCTGACCTTGGTAATAAAGTTGTTGGCCCTACTGCTACAGGGGTTGGCCTTGCATCTACAAGGTTTGGCCTTGTTGATATAAAGGTTGGGTTTGTTGTTGCAAGGGTTGACCTTGCTACTGTAACGGTTGAGCTTGTAGATACAATGGTTGATGGCGTTGTTCGACAAACTGCGTTTGTTGTTGCAAAGGTTGTTGAAAGTGCTACAAAGGTTGGCCCTACTACTACAAAGGTTTCCCTTGCTACTACAAAGGTTTCCCTTACTGCTGTAAAGGTTGTTGAACTTTTCCTTGAGGAATTCCTTGTTGGTATTGATAATTTCCAATTGGGATTTGACCATACACAACAGGAATATAATTTTGACCAAGTTGCACATGAGGATCTACTTGCATAACATAAGGTGGAATTTGCAGTGCTTGTGAATGTTATGGAACATAAGACTATTGGAGGGGTATCTGAGTGGAATAAGGTTACTGAAATGGGATATTACCTGCCCCAATTGGAATAGATGAATTAGCAATATTAGGAATACCACTAGCAAGTTGACTTACTCCAACCATGTGAGGTTGTGATCCACTCAAATGGGTTCCACTTGAGACAAGAGGTATACTTTTATTTTGACCCCTAGGCTGTGAATAAGGCAATGGCACATTCTATCCTCTTGATGGGGGAATCGAGGAAATTATAGACATATAAACCAAAATTATTGGTTGCACCAGAATGGAAGATTGAAATGACAGTAACAACTGCATTAGAATAGTCAGTTGAATTAGAACTGAAGTAACAACGTTTCCATAGGGATATGAGAGGTCACGTTAGGAATAAACGGACCAGAAGTAGGCATATAATTTGATGAACAAATTAGATTTTGGTATAATGATGAAGCACTAGGAGTTCTTGAAACTAGCTGAGTCAAGGTCATGTAACCAGGTGAAAGCATAGGCCCACTGTCCACAGGAGGTGGTTGAGATGGAACTCTTTCTTTAAAAGGAAAACCTTCTGAGGGAAAGTCGTATTTAAAATCATTATCAACACTAGGAATTTGAATAGTGAAGACTTCGGAAGAACCTCGAGGAGAGGTTGGAATCTCACCTTCTAAAGCCATAGGTGGAAACAGTTGGTGAGGAGGAATCTGAGATGGATCATGTTATGAAACCAGCTCAAGAAAATATAGAAAAGATAGATCAACACCTTAGAATTCAGCCTCTTTGAGGGGGCAGCCTCCTTTACATTACATAAATGAACAATTCTTCGATGATAGAAATGACAAAACCTCCTTTCTATATATAGGAGTCTAAGTCACAATATAACCCAGCCGACCTAACATAATAATATAAAGCCACAAAATAACAATAGAGGGATTCTATGGGGCACAGTAATAACAATATGGGGACAATAGGGGCACAACAATATTAATAAGGGGTACAACTACAATAGTAATGGGGTAATCACTAGTATTATAGGGACTCAACATGCCCCTCTCCTTCAAAAAAAGTGTTGTCCTCAACGCTTGAGTAGTTCTGGATACTTCTGTATAAAATTCTCATCCTCCCATGTGGAATCTTCCGCAGATAATTTCTTCCACTTGATAAGTTACTCCGAAATTGATCGATTTCGTAGCTGTCAAGATCTTGTTTCTGTGACTGCTTCTGGTTCCAATATAATTTTTCCTTCCTCGTCAAGTTCTGGCAATATTGTTTAAACTGGGAGCTTGTTGCCTATAACCTTCTTTAAACATGAAACATGGAAAACTGGGTGCAATCGAAAAGATGCAGGAAGCTCCAATTTGTATGCCATAGTACCAATCTTTTGCAACACTTTGTACGGACCATAATACTTTGGTGATAATTTATTATCCTTCTTAGCTTACTTGAGGGACATTTTCTTATATGGTTGTACCCAATCACCTACATCAAAAATTCTTTTGCTGTGATGTTGATTTGCCTGTTGTTTCATTCTATTCTATGCCAACACGAGGTTATCCTTTAAGAGTTGGAGGACTTGTTGTTGATGTTTGATGTGATGTTCCACTACCTGAACCTTAGAATTTTCTCTTAAATATGATGTGATGGATGGTGGCTGATATCCATAAAGTGCCATAAATGGGGTCATTTTTTGTTGTTGTATGGAAGGAAGTGTTATACCACCATTCAGCCAGAGGCAACCATTTGACCCATTGTGTCTATTTATCAGATACAAAGCAACGAAGATATCCTTCCAAACATTTGTTTACTATCTCAGTTTGCACATCAGATTGAGGATGATAAGATGAGCTATGAGCTAACTGAGTACCAAGACAAGAAAATAATTCTATCCAAAAATTTCCAGTGAAAATGGGATCTCTGTCACTTACAATAATCTTTGGATTTCCATGTAGCTTTTGAATTGTTTCCATAAATGCAGTAGAAACTATACTGGCTTTAAATGGATGTGATAATGCACAAAAGTGTGCATACTTGGTAAGTCTGTCAACTACCACCATGATGACACTCTTCCCTCAGACTTGGGTAAACCTGTGATAAAATCCATTGAAACCTCCTCCCAACGTTGGCTTGGAATGGATAAAGGTTGTAATAGACCCGGGGCCTTAATTGTTTCAAATTTATTGTCAGCAAACCAAACATTCCACCACAACTTTTGAATATCCGATTTAAGGCCATCCAAAAAAAAATCCTTCTTAACCCCGTGGTAAGTTTCTAAAAATCATGAGTCCCCTTCTAAGGGAGAAGTGTGCAATTCCATAAGAATTTTTTGTTTGAGTTGGGAATTCTTATAGAGGTATATGCAATCTTTGTACCATAACGAATCATTTTTCCAGCTAAATGCATCAGATGTACTGGAATCTTGTTGTAACTTTCGAATAAGTGCCCACACTTCTTCATCATTCTTTCATTCCTCCCTTGCTTCGTTTATTCAATCTGGTTGGATAATAGAAATAGCGCATGACAATGCTTCCACATCCTCATCCTTTCTTGAGAGTGCATCTACCACCACATTTTGCTTCCCTCTCTGGTAGATGATTTGAAAGTCATAACCCAACATCTTTATGACCCACTTTTGTTGCTCTTCAGAGGATAATCTTTGTTCCAAAAAGTATTTAAGGCTATCATGATCCATTTTTACCTTGAAGTGTCTTCCCATTAGGTAGGGTCGCCATTTCTTAAGTGCATGGAGTATTGCCAACATTTCCTTTCTCATAAATAGCTTTGTGTAAAAACTTTCCCTTGATTGGACGACTTTCAAAAGCAATGGGTCTTTCATCTTGCATTAAAACAACACCAATTCCATTTCCTGAAGCATCACATTCCACAATAAAGGTTTTTGTGAAGTCTGGTGTAGCTAAGACCGGTGCTTGGCACATTGCCTCTTTAAGATGTTCAAAGGCCTTTGTTGCTTCTGGAGTCCATGAAAATGCATATTTCTTCAATAATGTTGTTATAGGTGCTACTATTCTCCCATAATTCTTAACAACTTGCGATAATACCCTGTCAACCCGAGAAATCCTCGCAGATGCTTTATGGATGTGGGGATTTTCCATTCCTTAATGGCTTTAATTTTGCTAGGGTCTACCTTAACTCCTTCATGAGATACAATATGACCCAGATATTCCACCTCTTGGACTCCAAAGAAACATTTGGATCTTTTTGCATATAATTGTTTCTCCTCCAATAGTTGTAGCACCCTGTCAACATGTTCAACATGATCCTTCCAAGACTTGCTGTAGATTAGTATATCATCAAAAAATACTAACACAAATTTTCTAAGGAATGGTTTGAAAATTGAATTCATCAAACCTTGAAATGTAGAAGTGCATTGGTAAGGCCAAAAGGCATGACCAAAAATTCATAATGACCCTCATGAGTTCTAAATGATGTTTTCGGAACGTCTTCAGTCTTCATTCTGATTTGATGATATCCTGAACGAAGATCCAACTTGGTGAAGTAAATTG
>APFE030634932.1:62108-81872 GCA_000404065.3 Pinus taeda | reverse complement strand
TTTGCACTTGGTCTTGTAATTTTGATATATCATGTAGCATTTCTTCCTCTTCTTCATGAGTCATGCTAGAGCTTTTAGGTTCCTTACTAGGTGTTTGCATTTTCTTTCCTCGGGCCATCAGTTACCGATAATAATGCTCTACTAGCCCTTTGAATTCTTTCAAAATAAATTTTCAAACCAATCGTAAGCAAAAATTTAAAAAAATCTACACACCTTTTTTTTTCTTTGTAGGAGCTCGATATTGCCTCTAATGTATCTCTGTACTTTCAAAACATCTAGTTCTGAAATTGTGCCCTGTGGTAGCCCTCTGTGTCCTCTTTCCAATGCCACCAATCTTACCCAATTGGATTCTCCAATGAAGAGTTATGCCAAATCTCCCACAGTGACCTGATTATAGACCTTTTCATAAGAGCGAACTTGTATGAAGTTCCACGTGTCACTATTTGGACCTCTGGATCTGAACAATATCTAGAAGAAACTACAGTCCGTCCTCTTTCTTTACCGTTTTGTGAAATTTCAATCCGATGCTCAGAGAGAAAGTTATGACGATTTTCCCCAGATCACCTATTTGGAATGTAATTGAGGAGTCTGCAAAAAGACCAACTTCCTCAGATCATATCTCCGCAAATATAGCACAAAAGGCTCTGAAATTTGGACCCGAGCTGCAGCGCGATGTCTTCTCAAATGGGTTTTTTTTTCGACTTCTGAAACATCGCAGAAAAAAAAGTTATAGCGAAAATGCCACGATGACCTATTTGGAGCAGCGAAACCCTAGAACTTGGCTCCGATACCAAATGTTATGAAACCAACTCAAGAAATGATAGAAAAGATAGATCAACGCCTTAGAATTCAGCCTCTTCGAGGGGAACCTCATTTACATTACATAAAATGAACAATTCTTGGATGATACAAATGACAAAACCTCCTTTTCTATATATAGGAGTCTAAGGAGTCACAATATAACCCAACCACCGACTAATAATAATACAAAGCCACAAAAATAACAATAGAGGGATTCTATGGGGCACAGTAATAACAATATGGGGGCAATAGGGGCACAACAATATTAATAAGGGGTACAAGTACCATAGTAATGGGGTAATCACTAGTATTATAGGGACTCAACATTATGCCCCAAACTAAATCGATATGGAAAATAAATACCGAAAACGAATTCCTTAAGGATCAAAATGATCAAAACCAATAGGAAACAACAAAAGAAAAAGATATGGGAGGTGAAAAAGGGCCTTGCCTAAGCAATATAATTTCTTAGGAAGTCATACATATAGGCTAAAGTAGGGAAAATAAAGGAATGTGGTTCATCATAAAGGGATGATATAGAGATTTCATGTCATCACTAGGTAGGTCACATATGGACATGCCATAGAATAAGGTCATACGGGTAGGTGTATGTGAGTGATAAGGTGTGAAATCCATATGCCATATTTATAACCAATCAAAATTTTATTGAGATAAATAATTATACTCCATACAAGCATCCACAAACTAGGGATAATGAAAATTTTCAGTGGACAAGTTTGAGCATGAAGTTGATCAGGCTTACCTATCAGATATCGATTTTATTATTCCAAGGGTGGCACACTATGACCCTGTAAACAAGATACTATAAGCCTATATATTAAATGTATTTCTCTAGGCTTGGGATTCCTTAACTATGAGGACTTCTAATGAAAGGATTGGCACTTTGATGAGTATATTTCCATTTGTGAGATAATTTAGAGGCGGGGTCAATAATGATGGATTTTGAATTAGATGAGGGTGAAAACTATAGCTTAAATGAAGATGAATTCTAAAATGATAAACTTACCCTTCCACCTTAAACTTGTCAATAATGTGTTATCGATGATAATCCAAGATTTAATGATGAGATAGTCATTTATATTGGAAATTTCATTGAAGAACTCAAGGCTCACCTACTAGACACATAATCAAAGAGGATAGAAAGAGTAAGGAGGACAAATCCATTAAAAATTAGTGCATTTTAACATTAAATTAAATTGACATTCCTTAATGAAAAGAAGATAAAGCAAGTGCATGAGGAAGTTGTAGTAATAAAGTCCCAAAAAATAGAGAAAAAAAAGGGTAAGAAATGAATTAATGAAGTTATTAGAGGAAGCATAAGGAAATGGCTAGTCTAAAAGGTAAGAAGAGAGATATTTGAAAGTATATTTAGTTTACTTCATGTTGATAGTGCTAGACCCACCAACGTTCAGGGGATGTCCCCAATATGAAATTCCAGTTAGACCTCACACTGTTTGGTGTAGGAGTACCATCCGGTATAAAGGCCCAATTGTCAAATCCAAAAATATTTTCCTTGGATCTAACTGCCAGTAAGAGAAAGGGATGCAATGGTATCATTGAAAAGCAAGAAGGTGTGCATGGTGAGTGTTCAGTTGCAAATGTGTCAAGGTTCTTCTATTGTAGAGAGGGGAGAAAATTGAGTCTCCAAGTGAGAGGTAATAGTACCACCCAAGAAGAGACACACATGAATTAGAAGGGTCCATCTAACAAATAGTGGAATAGTTCACAACGGATGCAACAATCATTACAACCAAACAAATGAAGAAATATATGTCTAATATCCTGTGGAATAGTCCACAAGGATGGGACAACAAATAAAACCATAACAACACATTATAAAAAATATAAGTACTAAAATAACTGAAGTAGTTCAACTATCTTAACACATGTGAAAGAAAACATGAAATATGCACATCCACATAATAGTATTACAAACATTCATAATCCATGCATGAAGAACGTGTTGGCCTTGAAGGCTTCTATTATTAAGTAAAATTTCCAAGGCACATGTTTACAGTGTACATCACTAACTCTAGTACTGGAGCATTGGAGCCACTCCTTGTTCCTCAAAGAACTAGTTGATATCTTTAATGCCTTGCGGGAGGAGCCAAGGTGGAAATTCCTTTGCTCATATAATGAGGGAATATATATAACCAAGGGTGACTATTTGACTACCCTCATGATTGTTTGAATTCTTATGACTTTTCAACTTACATGACTCTTTAAATTCCATGTGTGTCCTTTGGACTTCCACTTTACAACACACTTTGAATACAATATACATGATCCACAATAGTGATGCGGCATATGACCACTCATGAAATGACATGACATGTAACAACTGACATGGACACTTGTTGATGTGGCAATGTCAAGTCACTATTGCTGCTAAGTGATGGATGTATTCTTTGAAGGTTCTTTCTCTTCACCTCTGCATGGCTTGGTGATGTGGAATCTTCAATGATCTCTAGTCTTGGATAATGGTCGCATAGTGTCCCTTTGATTTCTCTTGATCGATCAACTTGTAAGTTAAAGCTACAAGAAAGTATTTAAGCATGCTTCACTCCTTATTCTCCTTCCACATCATCTTGCCATGACAGATAGGGTACCTCTTCTTACAATTGACTCATGACGAGACGACACCAATTCGAAAACCCCCTAGTTTAAGATGATGCATTCTAATCCACCAACCGAGCCCAGAACAGGTGACAGGCTAGGAAGAGGGACTTAGTGACTACGCAGTGTGTAGTTCTAGTAGCCAAGGGAAAATCTTGAGCTCTGAGACTGCACAATGCATAGCTCAGGTAGGCCTGCAGGACAAAACTGCGTAGTTTTCAGAGTCAGTGGGGACACAACGAGGGAATGGACACTGGGAGAGATGATTGGACAGTTATGGGAGTCAAGGGAGGTTGATCTACTACAAAAACGCATAGTTCAAGGACTCAGGGGATGATCTTGAGGCTTGAGGATGCAAAGTGTGTAGTTTAAGCCAGGTTGGAGGGCATGACTGTGCAATTCTGGAGGTCAAGGCCAGGGCTTGGGCATAGGAACTTTGCAGCGCAACAGTCCTAAGAGACATGAATTTTGCATTACGTAGTGCCAAGAAGTAAGGCCATAGATAGAGGGATAAGACTGCACAGTGCGTAGTTTAGAAGGGGCTCAGTGAAGCTAAGTTGCTCGACCGGGAAGTTTTTTCCGAAAATGGCTAAGTGTGGGATTGGTGAGATAGGTAATGAACTGTGATGAAACTTGACTGTGATCACACACATAGAATATTTTGAATCACGAAAAAATAGATCCTCTGAACACATGAAAAAAGCATCTCCCTCTGCGTGACAACTTTACGACAAGGCACACCAAGTGCGACACTTAAGATAGACTTTGGGATGACTGTGACAAAACTTGTGTGACAGTGCTTAGAGCTTTGTGTATGAGTGCAACATATGTTCACATAGCTAGAAAAAATCATATACACAAAGACATACCTTTGAAACCATCATAGTAGTCATGTAAACATTGCATAACAACCAAACATGTCGAAAGACGATAGTTAACCCAATATGCAAAAGGGAACAAACCACTACAAGAAATCTCATGAAATAAGCTCTAATGTTTGAGACAACAATGTACAAGACTAAGGAAGGCTTTGAAATTGAATGTAAGACAAAATTCTAGAGGGTGTTCCGGCAATTACAACACTTGGTGACACACTGTTGAACTCCAACTTCTCTATCTTGGTTAACTTCTTCTGTGTAGGGCCTCAATTTTTCACGGAGTATTGATTCATCATGCAAATTAAATTGGCCTTCCCACTTACCCCATGGATAGACACGGTCCCCCTTATACCTTCTTGGTTGAACATGACATAAGATTCAACAATATCACAATGTTTCGAGTTGGGAAGGGTAGTGTAGCTCGCGAGCTTAAGCTTTTCAGAGTATAATTTTTCATCTCTGGTGTTGCTCTGCTGCCAGAAGACCTAGATAGTACCTTGACGGAGTCACGAAGGAACAAAAACATTGATCCATTTCTGGTGAGCCAGGAAAATACCCCAGCAGATTTGCTTGCTTCACCTCTCTGTGCAAGAAGCCTTTCTCTTCTTTCGCCTTTATTTATTTATTTTAAAGAGAACTATGCATCAACACTTATTTATTTTGGGGCAGAAGAGGGATCTTGAATTATTGAGAGCAGATGAGGTTGTTCCTTTAGAGAAGCATATAGAGACCTATGATTTAGGTTTGCTAGTTTGGATTTTTCCCCATTCTCAGCTTCTACTAGTTGGATAAGCATGAAGACATCGAAACATGAATACTGAGTGTAGGTATGAGGTTTTTAGAATAGAAATGGGTTCATGCTTGGACCAAAACTATCCTTATGAACCAATCGTATTTTCCATCGGAAATTCATCAGCCAAAAAATATAACCAACACAAGGAATATGGAAAAAAGGCTAACCAAAAGTTGAAGTGTGACAAGTCTCCTTAGAGTTAGCCACACACATACTTAGAGGCCACAACATGTACATGCACAACACTTATTCACATGATGAAAACCAAAATGAAAGTCAAGAAAACAAACAAACAACAAAATAAAATACTATGTACACAGTGAAGGGCACAACCCCAAACCTTCACTAAAAATAGTGTTTTAAGTATTGACAATTGATAGGAAGGGATTCAATCTTCCCGTTAAGTGATTGAAGATGATAAGTGTGTTGGCCAAGATTTTCGTGCACTGTGAATAACCCCATACACAGGGACTGAAACCTAGTATGCTTTCCTTTGTCCTTGTGGGATTTAACCTATTTTAAGACTAAGTCACCCACACTGAAGTTGTTCTTCCTTGCAAACTTCTTATCGAACCACCTCTTGATACAACTCTGATGAAGTGAAAATTTTTCTTTTGCTTTCAACCTTTCTTCCTATAGCTTGTGAAGGGTTTCCATCCTACACCGTACTAACAAACATGGCTTGCCTTGGGATTCTTGGTGAGAGTTGGAGAGAAGAAAAGTAGATGTTGGGCAGGAGGATTGCTTATTTTACATACACAAGGAAGTAAGGGGAGGTGTTTAGGGAAGGTTTCAACATGACTTGGTCAACCCATAAGACATTTAGCAAAGCAGAGTTCTAGTTTCACTACTTAGAGAATATGGTCATTTTGATAATGCAGATTAGGTTCTTATTCATGGATTCAACAAGACCATTCCATAATAATTAGTTAAATGTTTCAATACAATGCCATTTTCCAATGTAAAATCATAAAGTCTTAGCAATGAGAAGTATGTTGCATTGTTGAACCTAGAAATCATGTTCTGTTGTAGAAAGCTAATGACTTCTTGATTATTTACATGTTTGAGTGGAACTGCTTCTATCCACCGCATGAAGTAATCTGTGGTAGTAAGGATGTAGTGGTGTTGCTTTCATGAATGCAAAAAAAATTCCCCAATTATATGCAAGCCCCATTGTTGAAAATGTTCTTCCATTGCAATGGGGCGTAAGACTTTGTGTTTCTATGACACACCTCTGACAGATCGAACACTTGCGGATGTAAGCATGAGAATCTTTGAATAATTTAGTCTAGTAAAAACTAGCCCACATAACCTTATTCACTATTGTGTTTCTTATGAAGTGTCCCCTGGCTGGTCCATTGTGGAGATCACAAAATACCTTTTTTGAATCATGTGCTTCCAAACACCCGATAAATAGTCTGTTGTGGTGCTTTCTGAATAACACCCCATGCACCAACTAATAGGATAATTCTTTAAGTTTGAGTGCCCTCTTATGTCGTGCGGAAAAGTGGGATAGTGCGGTGCCATGCTCAAGGTATTGGCGTACATTAGTGTACCAAGAACTTGTGCTAGTAGTGGGGGATGCTCGCTCGGTGTTGTACATCTCAATTTCTTTCTCCCATCCTGAAAGGTCTTATTCTTCCTCCTTTTTGTTCACTACTTCTACCATTAGTCAAAAAAGACCATGGTCCTTGATTTTGTGAACTGGGTTGATTTATAGATCATATTATTGCAACCCCACCATCCAGTTTGATCTCCTTTAACCCAGCTCTTGTTGAATGAGCAATGATCAGAATGTTGGGTGCGGGACAAAGATAATGCAATGATTCTTCAATAAATATGGCCGAAAGTGTTTTACCACCTTGTATACTGCATAAGATTGTTTTCCCACAATGGGGTAGTTAAGTTATGTTCCTCGCAGACTCGCGCTCATGAAGGAGATAGGCTGCTCATTGTTCAGTTCATCCTTTTTGGTGAGCACAACGGTGAGAGAAGTGTCAGAAGCAAAAGTGTAGAGCAATAAATATTTATTGAAGTCTGGGTTGTACAATGTGGGTGCTTCTGTTATAGCCTGCTTAATAAGGTAAAATGAATCATTTTCCCTTTTATCCCATTTATAAATTTCATCCTTCTTCACCATATCCTGTATCGATTTAGCAATCTAGGCATAGTTGGAGATGAAATTGCGGAGGAAATTGACTCTCCCAAAGAAGGACTGCATAACCTTCTTATTCACTAGTAAGGGAATATGTGTGATTGTTTTGACCTTGTGTGGGTCTACCTTGATCCCACTTTTGGAAATAATGTGGCCCAATGGATTAGACACTGGGAAGATGCTTTTATTAGGATTCAAGGATATCCCGTACTTGCGACATCCCTCGAAGGTTTTATTTAAGTGGTGTATGTGGTCTAACCTCTATTTGTAAAACACTATCACATCATCAAGATAGACCACTACACTTCATCCAATCAGTCCATGGAAAGTGATGTCCATAACACATTGAAATGTTGCACCGACATTGATTAACCTAAATGGTATTCTCCTGAATGCGAATGTACCCAACTTTGTTAGGAAGGTGGTCTTAAGTCTGTCAGGATCTGAAACCATAACCTAGTTGTATAAAAAATAGCCATCTAACAAAGAAAACATTCCTGACCCCAATATTGTTTACAATATTTGTTCCATAGATGGCATGGGGTATTTTTCCTTGTCCGAGGTGCAATTGAGATTTTGGAAATCAACACAAAAGAGGATTTCCCCAGACTTCTTCCTCACTGGGACCAAATTTGACACCCACGTTGAGTGCCAGACTTTGTATATGATCTAGGCATCTAGTAGTTTCCTTAACTCTTTCTAAATAAGAGGCTCAAGCATTAGATGTACTTTTATCAACTTCTGTTGGAATGGCTTGGCCCCTTCCTTTATTGGTATCACATGTTGGATGATTCATGTGTCATATGTTTTAAGCTCATCACATGTCCACGCGAACACATCTTGGTACTGCTTGAATAAGAAGATAAAGCCTTGTCACTCTTATGGTGTACAACAAGTACCAAGATTGACATACTTAGGATAATTTTATGTTCCCAAGTTAATATGCTTGTGCGATAGTGTGGAACTGTGGGTATTAACATTAATAGGCCCCCACAAAGTGATTATGTAGGTCATACAAATTCTCCAACGATATCACACCCTTTGGGATGAGATTTCCTTTACTTGCACCATTCAACTAGTCAGACATGTTGGCTCAACAATTGAAGTCCCATGTAGCTAAGGCTCAAAATCTGCCCATGGATGAGCAAGCAAGGTTTTATATGTCTACATACTTACTGGATGCAATCTATGCACAACAATAGTTCCCTGGAATGAACTGGACATGGACACCACAAGAGATTGTTGTGAACATCTATTACAAGTTTCTTTCTGGCTATAGTTATTGAGGAGTAATGGAAAAACTAACTGACCACTTTATCATCCCATTATACAAGCTTATATTTGAACAAGATCCACCTTGTATGTCTCGAGAAGCAATGGAGGTGATATTAGACATTTCATATTGGTATGCCTCACCATGTGGCACCTTTATCAAAGTGTTTGGCGGAGAGAATCCTCTACATGTCATACCAAGGTTTTCCACTGAAAAAATGATCATGAAAGAAGTAGCATACTACCTCACTATAGGTTTGTCAACAACACTACATACGAAGAAGAAAGCATCATGGCGCACTCTTCCTTTGCGATCAGATTATAGGAGATGAAGAACCTGAAAGTTTTATATGTTAGGGCTAAGGACATAGTGAATTTTAAGTTTAGCACCAAGGAATTTAATTTGTATGATCCCCATAGTATTTGCAAGGACCACTGTACAAGAGTTTACTTTCCATCATTTCATTGGCTAGAGGAGGATCCTTGGAGGTACTACTACAATGCCTCTAGAATCAATGAGTCAGTCAGTATAGAAAATACTTTGAAGACTACTCCACAAACAACAATAGTTCTGGAAGAAACAACAAAAACAACAGAAGGCAATAATCCCATGTAGGACAAGGGAAAGAGGAAGATTGCTAATAGTCCAATGGGAGAGAAAAGTTTCAAAATGAAGGCAGATCCTATTATTGTGAAGGCATATTTGGTGGTGGAAGCAAAGAGGGAGCAACAAATGAAGAGAGAAAAGAGGAGGAAGAGAGAAAAGAAAAGGTTGCAGGATGCAAAACTAAAGCTACAAGAGACAAAGAAGAAGCTGAAGGAAGAACATAAGTTGAGGAGGAGAGAATGAGAAGAGAAGCAAAATAAGGAAGAAGAACAAAGGCAAGGTGCGATGACAGAGGAAACATGGTCGATATAGGTTGAAGAGCAATAATAACCAAAAACTGAGGATGAAGGTGAACATATGTAGGATCAGGATCTTTCTCAGCATATTGAGAAATTGATTAAAGTGACAGACATGGAGTTGGAACAGGAACCACAACATGAAGATGTTGACCTGATGCCGAGAGGACCACAGGGCATCCCTTAGTCTCCACCACCTCCAGTAGTAGAGCCAAGCTCGAGCGAGCAAGGAAATTATGTTCTCCTTGATGATGATCCAGTCATGAATGTGTACGATCTATCATTTGATGAATTCCAGAAGAGGATTGTACAAGCACAAAGAAAGAAATTTTTGAATGATCACACATCACTAACATTCATAAAGAAAAGGGTGATAGTGTCTAATACTAGGAAGCACCCAACTACCATTGTTGAAGCTAGATTGGCCTATGAAATAGCAACAAGATCAAATGTTCAATATTTGACGGCCAAGAATGAGCAACTAGCACAGAACTTGTAGGATGCAAGGCAAGAGGCAGAAGAACTCCGAGCAACAGTGCTGAATGAAAAGTCTGCATTGGGGGAGATGAGAGCAATGATACTTGCTGAAGTATCAAAACTTGGAGAAACCATGCGGAAGCTCTATGACAGATTTGTCACCATGCATAAAGTAGTTGTTTGTTTGCATGGCCTACAACAGTAGAGCAAAGAGTTTGTTAAAACTCTAAAAAATAGACATGCAACCATCGCCTATGTACTAGAGTGTACAATGTGGTAAAAAGGGGCTCTGCTTGATTTAGTGAAGAAAATGAATCCACAGGCAGAGCTGGAGAAAGCGAAGGTTTGAATGTTTATTCAGAACAACAAGAAGCTCACCTCATTCATTGGCAGCACACAAGCCTCATATGTACGGTTATATAATAGTTTGGATGTCTTGGTGAGAACACACCAGATCCCATCAATGGGTTCCCCCACTAAAGTTAAACCCAAGAACCAAGTCCGAAAGGAGGTTGAAGAGTACTTGGAGTAGCTAAGACAGGAGGCCACAAGGGAATACTTGCAGCTGAATGCACACAACATCCAGAATTTCATCGGTGGTCTTGTCAAAGTCAAAACAATGTTATTTATGCTTCATAATGAGTTGGATATAGGTTCCAAGACAGTGTACTTGGATGCCACGAAAGCTAGAGTCCACTTCCAGCAAGACATCGTTAAGCAGTTTGGGGACACCATCACACAGTACCAAGCTTGGCACCAATATGTGATCGAGAAGCAACAAGTGGAGGTTGTTGAGATGGACTTTCCCCAAACTCCATAATCATAATGTTATGTCTTTTCAGGATGTCTCTACCCTAATTTGTTTATATGGGTATAAGTGGAAAATGTAATATTATTTGTAATTATGTTGTAAGTGAAATTCCTAGTTTCAATATTGGAATATGAAAATTCACCATGTAATGTAATGTGTCAGATTGAGAAGAAGTTGAAGAGTCATGAGGGTAGTCCAAAGGTCACAAAGGGGAGTTGAAGAATCACCCCCTCTTGTTATAAATAGAACCTCATAACTCATGTAACAAGATTTTGGGAGTCAAGCATTTGGCTAGGCTTAGGCTTAGAAAGAGCTTGGGAGTATTATGAAGTGCCTTGGCTTCTCCATAGCGTAGAGCAAGTATACTTCATTGGAGGAGCAAGTGTTCTTGACTATAATGTTCCACTATTGGGGCTAGTGATCTTCAATGGTGTATGTATGGATGGAACTTTCACTTATAATAGTAAAATCTGAGCCAACACACTTTCATGTATATGTTTTTAATATATTAGGAATATTATTATTATGTTGGCAATGTATGTTATTTACCTTACACATATTCTTATGAACTATTTTGTTTACATTTGTACGAATCTTGTTGAATGTGTGTTTTTGGATTAATTCATCACTTTAACTTGTGGACTATTATGCATCTTAGCTTGTGATGTCATTTTGCTCGTGTGTTCCTTTCAAGCTATGTACTATTACATGCTTCCAAGGGGTGCACCTCCTTTTCCCTTCATGTGTTGGAACCTTCATGCATCACACTTGACTCTCTGTGGGGTTACGCACTTTCTCTCAACGAAAGTTATCATATTTTTCTCTGCACGTTTTTGCAATCAAGGCATTACATTACCACCCAGTGCTCGAAACCCTACTCCAAAGAATGTGAGGTCTAGTTGGGAATTCATACTTGGGAGATCCCCTGAATGTTTGTGGGTCCATCACCGTCAAAATTTCTGGCACTAGAAGGAGGGATAGATGACAGTTGAGCCCTTGAAGTTTGTTTTGAATTTCTCCACTCTTTTATGACTTGTACCCAAATCATAACCCCAACATGTTTTTCTAACTCTACAAATTTGAAAGTGCCAACAATCATTTTAAATGACTTGTCTAAATTTAAGTTCAATGGAGAAGGTAGAATAACCTTGCTCAAGCACACAATTACTTTTCTTGGTTTTTGTGACAGGCATGACATCTAGTCTGAGGATGTTTCTTGTGGGTTGTTTTCTCTCACGTAAAGCAATGGTGTCACACATTTCCTTTAGCCTCCATTCACTCTTTCAAACGGTTTGTTGTTGAATCACACCTCGCTTTTGTTCTCTATGATCGTAAAGCCCTTAATAACAAAATTTTAAAATTACAAAAAACACCTAACGAATCTCTTCAAGATTTTCATGATCATTTTGTTCATTACTATTTTAAATTTCCCGAAGATGAAGTCAACTGGGAATTTTTGACTGAAATGTTACAATATCTTGTTCACATTTATGAAAATCCACATGAGTTGGAATCTTTCAAACCTCTCCCAACATACCTCGGTGTTAGAGATCCTAAATCAAAGATGGAAAAGGTTGCTATCCCAAGTGACCCTTTGTCCTCTTCTCATCAAACAACTCTAGATTTATAGGTCGAGGTGGGAGAATTTGGGAATCCACTTGTTTATCTACCACCATCTCCTCAGACCCCACTTACTCAGAATTTCTATGCAGAGTTGGTCTGTGACTTCGATGGTTGTGATGAACTGCTATCTCCTTGTCTTCCATCCTTTGGTCCCTTTAATCCTCCAAATTTTTGTATGTTGTGTTCACCTATCTTGAATCTCCCTTGTGATGTTCATGAGGATCATGTTCTAGATGGACTTATGTTGAACATCCAACTTGCGATATCATTTGTGATGAGTATGTGTGGGAGTCTAAACAAGAACCTACAGTGAAGGATGACCTCCTTCTGTCTACACCTCTTCCAATTTATCCTAACATCTTCCACGTTTTTGTCATTCCTGTTCAATCTTGTGAAAATTCATTTTCAGATTTTTCTACTTTCAATCATTTGCAAAACACGCGGAATGCCAGTTTTCCATTTGAATGCGGAGAGGACAAATCTATCTTTCGTAATTCGCCCAATCTCTCATCTTAACTTTCGAGAAACATAGAGGTTGAAATTTCTTGTTTTCCATGATCCCCTCTTTATGATTCGTCTAATCATGAGGATGCCTTTGTTCGTGATATCATGGAAAATTTTAGGGCTAATATTCGTAGAGGGGCTAATTTTCCATGCTTCTTCCAAACAAATGGTTCACCAAATTTCCATTTTCTCTAAAAGTGATTCGCCCAAATTTTATAGTATACAATTATTTTACCTTAAAAATCGCTAAAATTTTATAGATGCTAATATTAAATCATTATAGATTTGAATATTTTTACAAAATATCTTGAAACATTTTAACTTAGCACATTAGGGACTAGTAAGATTCACCAAAGTTTCTACACATTAAAATAAATTTCCATACTTGAAATTTTCCCTGTGTGATATTGAATGTTCTAATCATGGTTTTCATGATCTTTTCATTCATTCATTTGATCGAGATTCTGATTTTTCTATTATCGATCTTTTTATGCCATTGATCTTCGATGATCCATCTTCTGATGAATTGGAACCTCCCCAAGATATCATGGCACTTCATTTTGAGCTAATGGTTATGTTAGGTTCTTGTAGCCTTGAGGTCAGTTCCACTTTTGATAAGAAATGTGGTGAATATCTCTAGGCTCCTCCTCATCACTCTATTGTTCACATTGAAAATTAACCTCTCTTACAATTTTTTCATCCTCCATCTATATCACACAATCCTATCACTCAAGCATTGGAGTAGTCATCGTAGCAATCACTGTTGCAAAATATAAATTTTCTTCTTTCTTCATTTTTGCTCATTTTTCAAGTTCGAAAGTGTGTACATGTTTATCTTCGACTCACAATGTGTTAGGACACCATGGTATGTCCCAAAATTCCTTTCATGCACTTTTCATTTTTACTTTTCTGTGTATGAATGCAAGCTTCGTGAACATCTATTACTGTTTCTTTCTAACTGCAGTTATCGAGGAGTAATGGCATGACTAACTAACCACTTTATCATCCCACTATACAAGCTTATATTTGAACAAGATCCACCTTGCATGTCTTGAGAAGCAATGGAGGCAATAGTAGACATTGCAAATTGGTATGCCTCACCAGGCGGTACCTTCATGAGATTGTTTGGTGGAGAGAAGCCTCCACATTTCTTACCAAGGTATGCCATTGCAAAATAATTATGCAAGAAGTATCATACCACCTCACTACAAGGTTGTTAGTAGCACTACATAGGAAGAAGAAAGTGCCATGGACCATTCTTCCTTTGTGGATCATATTAGATGAGATTTGGAACATTAAAGTTGCAGATTTCAAGGTTAAGGACATAGTGAAATTCAAGTTCGGAACCAAGGACTTTAATCTATATGATCCCTATTGTATTTGCAAGGACCACTGTACGAGAGTTTACTTTCCGTGGATTAGCTAGGAATTTCATTAACCAGAGGAGGATTCTTGGAGGTACTGCTACAATGCCTCTAGGCTCAATCAATTTGTTAGTATGGCAAGGAATTTTAAGGCTGCTCCACAAAAAACAACAGTTCTGGAAGCAACAACAAAAATAACAAAAGGTAACAATCTTGTGTAGGACAAGGGAAAGAGGAAGATTGCTGACAGTCCATAGGAGGAGAAAAGTTGCAAAATAAAGGAAGATCTTATTATCACAAAGACATCTTTGGAATTAGAAGCAAAGAGGGAGCAACAAATCAAGAGATCATAGTGGAGGAAGAGAGAAAATAAGGGGTTGTAGGAAGTAGAACTGAAGCTGTAGGAGACGGAGAAGAAGCTAAAGGAAGAACATGAGTTGAGGGAGGAGAGAATGAGAAGAGAAGAATAAGTAGGAATAATAACAAAGGCAAGGTGACATGAAAAAGGAAACAACGTCGATACAGGTTGAAGAGTCAAAATAACCAACAACTGAGGAGGAAAGTGAGCAAATGCAGGATTGAGAGCTTACTCAATAGATTGAGCAATTGATTGAAGTGACAAGCATGGAGTTGGAATAGGAACTGCAACATGAATATTTTGACCTGATGCTGAGAGCACCACAGGTCATCCCTCAGTCTCCACCACCTCCAGTAGTAGAGCCAACCCTGAGAGAGCAAGAAGATGTTATTCTCCTTGATGATGATCCAGTCATGGATGTGTACAATCTATTACTCGATGAGTTCTAGAAGAGGAATGTACAAGCACGAAGGAAGAACTTTCTGGATGATCATGCATCACCTACATTCATCAAGGAAAGGGTGATAGTGTTGAATACTAGGAAGCATACAACTGCCATTGTCCAAGCCATCTTGGCCTATGCAAGAGGAAAAATATCAAATGTTTAGTATTTGACGCTCGAGAATGAGGAACTAGCATGAAACTTGCAGGCTACTAGGTACAAGGTAGAACAACTCTGAGCAACAACACATAATGCAGTTTCTACATTGGGGGAGATGAGACCAGTGATACTTTCTGAAGTATCAACACTTGGAGAAACCATGCGGAAGCTCTATTAAAGATTTTTCAATGTGCATAAAGCAGTTGTCCATTTGCATGACCTACAACAACAGAGAAAAGAGTTTGTTAAAACTATCAAAAACATACATGTTGCCATCACCTATGTACAAGAATGGACAATGTGGTACAAAGGGGACCCTCTTGACTTAGTGAAGACAATGAAGCCACAGGAAGAGCTGGAGAAAACGAAGGTTCAAATGTTTATTCAGAACAACAAGTAGCTCACGTCATTCATTGGCAACACACAACCCTTATATGTCCAGTTATACAACGTTTGGATGTCTTGGTGAGAACACACAAGATCCCATCAATCGATTCCCTCAACAAAGCTAAACCCAAGAAGCAACAAGTGGAGGTTGTTGAGATGGACTTTCCCCAAACTCCAAAATCATAGTGTTGTGTCTTGTTAGGCTATCTCTACCCTATTTTGTCTTATATGGGTACAAGTGGAAAATGTAATATTATTTGTAATGATGTTGTAAGTGAAATTCCAAGTGTCAATATTGGAATATGAAAAGTCTCCATGTAATGTAATGTGTCATTTTGAGAGGAAGTTGATGAGTCATGAGGGTAGTCCAAAGGTCACAAAGGGGAGTTGAAGAGTCACCCCCTCTTATTATAATTAGAACCTCATAACTCATATAACAAGCTTTTGGGAGCCAAGCATTTGGCTAGGCTTAGGCTTAGAAAGAGCTTGGGAGTAAAATGAAGAGCCTCAACTTCTCCATAATGTAGAGTGAGTATGATTCTTTAGAGAAGCAGGTGTTCTTGACTGTAATATTCCATTATTGGGGCTAATGGTCAGCAATGGTGTATGTATGATGGAACTTTCATTTATAATAATAAAATTAGATCCAACACACTTTCATGCATATGTGGTTAATATAGTAGGTCTATTCTTGTTATATTGACAATGTATGTTATTTAACTTACGCATATGCTTATGAACTATTTTGTTGGATTAACTCATCACTTTAATTGGTGGACTATTTCACATCTAAACTTGTGATGTCATTTCAATCATGTTTTCCTTTCAAGATGTGTACTATTACAGGCTCCCAAGGGGTGCACTTTATTTTCTCTTCATGTGTTGGAACCTTCATGCATCACACTTGACTCTCCGCAGGGTCACACATTTGTTCTCACCCAAAATTATCATACTTTCCTGTACTCTTTTATGCAGTCAAGGCATTACATTACCACCCACTACTGGGATTCCTAATCCAAATAGTGTTAGGTCTAGTTGGGACTTCATACCAAGGAGATCCCCTAAATGTTGGCAGGTCCAACACAGTAAACATAACATAAATGATCTTGAAAGCTTGGAAATGTGAAATCAAACACCATACCTCTTGTTGATAGCTTCTAAGATGAGGCAACACACAATGTATGGTATTACGTAGCAATCACACCACAATTTCTAAGTGACCTACTACTTTTAGGATGGAAATGTTGAGGTAAATGGCTTTTTGTAAGCCCAATATGAGTGCTTCATATTCTATAATGTTGTTCGTTCACTCAAATTCCAAGCAGATAGAGATCAAATTATTTCTTCGTAGTGGGTCTATTAAAACAAAACTAGCTCTAGGGCCCTCCTACATCTTGGAACCATCAAAGTACAAAGTCCACATATCATATGTATAGGGACTAGGAACTACACTAGTACTGTTATTACTACTACTAATTGTACAAAGGTCATTTTCGCCAGCTAGACTAGGAAGGAGGTCCAACTATGTATCTGGTGGGATTGGGGATGGTTCCACCAAATAGAACCCCAGTTGGGTTTCTAGGAAGCAATTACCGAAAATTAGTTCTATGAAAGCCATTGATTCATTTTTTCTGAATCCACCCAGATTTGATTATTTCTACCCTTATATAAAAGCCATAAATGTGACCACTATGTAGCGAAGTACCCTTGTAGCTTGTTGGGCCAGTCTCTACTCAACAACACTCCATATGCTTTAGGAATGTCCACAATCACTATGTTGATACATTGGTGGACTCGCCCATTGGATGATAACCAGATGATCACATCTCCGAGTTCACAAATTTCTTGGAACTAAGCTCTGTCCAGCTGAATAATTTGTGCATCTATTTTGTCCCATTTTTCATTGATTTTCTTGGCAATAGATAGTGTCATTACGTTCATTGATGCACCAAAATCAACCAAAAAATTGTATACTTTGAAATTAAATATTCCAAAAGTTAACAGAAAAGGGGGGCAGAGTGTATTTACATCCATAATTAAAGCGTCAAGTAAAGATTCGAGAGAACCCAAAGACTTACTAGATCCCTTGTTTGAAGAAGCATAATTTTATGCGGAGGACTACCCAAGTGCTCATAAGAGGATGTCCAACTAGCTCGTGATCTTTGTTAACTCAAACATTGAAATGTTCACACCAACCTTATTCATGTCATCTACTATGTTTAGTCTACAATGGGAGGAATGGATGAAGTGTTTGGGGATGTAAATTAGTCTGTGGCTTCCAGAGTTATTGTTTTTTCCTTATTGATAGCAGAAGAACTCTTCATTAATATTTCTTTCCCAAACTTGCTCTGAGTGTTCTGCGTTGAGTTGACCATTTGATTGATTTTCCTCAACAATTTTCTTTAAATTTCTGCTTCAACAACTAGACTGTAGTGGTTGGATCTTGGATTCTCATGTTGTACCAGTTTGCCTACTTCTGGGCCAGACCATCACTCAGAGGTTGTTTGTGGCTAATACTCTTTTGGGTTGTGAGTATACAATTGAACATGTTTACTGCATGTTCAACACTTGGAGTTTCATATGCTGCAACAACTTCTTCCTGTTCTTTTGTAGGCTTGTTCTACTCTTCAGCCATCACTACATCAACAAGATATATAAAAAGTGTGCTCATGGCCTAATTCCATTGTGGGCACATTTTATCTAAATGATATTCTTGATGATACAAATAATATTGATCTGTGACCAATTTTTCAATATTCAATACAACATTGGAGCTCTGTGTAGACTTTGTCAGTTGGTTGTTTCTACTACTAGAAGTTGCAATCCTTTTGAACAAGTTGAATCTAGGAGGCTTGCTGCTCACAGTGCTCTTGCTTGACCTCTATTTGAGCTATGCCATCTCATTTGACCGAGTGTTGACAAGACGGGTCAAGATTTCAAGATCAAATGGTTCTTTCTCTTTTTCCTAGATCATGGAGGTATGAGACATTTTACTTGTGTCTTAGGAGTCTTTTGTTGGTTCATCATTTGAGATGACTAATTGCGCAAGTCCTTCTCAACAACAATAACCTCTTCATAATTTTCCATTAATGTTTATTTTGCAGTTTGCTTCATAAACTACGCTATTCTTGCTGAAAAGGTAGAAGTGTAGTAATCTATTGTGATGGAGTCATGAGGTTTTGTGTTTTCTAGAAATTTATCAAAGATGTGGTTGAACCTCTGATTGAAGTCTTTTACATTCTCCTTTTTCTCCATCATAAGATTACCCAACTCTTTCAATAACATGGCAGGGGTCTTATCATCAACAAATGTTTCAAGGAATATTTTCTTGAACCCTTTGCAATTTTGGATGGAGTTTGGGGGTGTTAGAAAATTATATATTACAGAGCAATGGAACACATAAAATATTGCAGAAATATAAACACAGAAAACGCATAAAACAAGAGAGACACAAATATACATGGTTCACCCAGTTTGGGCTACGTCCACGAAGAAACAACCAGTCCTTACTTTTATGTTATCCAGCAAACTTTAAAGAGATACAACCTACAACAGATTCGCTGTAACACCCTCTTCGCTCTCAATCTCCTCTCTCTTCCTCACTCAGAATCCAGAGATACATAGACGCAATACAATTCCCTCATATATAGCGAGGGGGTTGCCTTCTAGGGCTAAAGACCCTAAATTAAAGATAACTTCTACAGTCAGAACATCTGCCTAATGAACGGCCCAAATTGACTAGAAATTACTAGACTTTTGCAAGGCAATTTTACATCTATTTTTTGCTTTGAGGGCACTGCCCCCGAACCCTCGTAGGGGGACCACTCGCCCCCGGACCCCCTAGTCGGGCGGGACAAGTCCCCCCCGCACCCCCCACGTGGGGGGGTGTACAGTATTCATGGGGTATACATCCGGCTGAGACCTTTAAATACAAATGATAATCAAGCTCCACACCCAACAATCTCCCACTCGGAGACTGATTATAGCAACTCCACCGCTGCTTCATTTGCTAGAAAATGACTCCTCTTTGGAACTAGTTATTTCTCATCTTCTTCATCATACTTGAAGACCAATTGAAACTAAGTAGATTCTTACTTTCTCCCTGGTTACAACTTTTGTTAGCATATCTGCAGGATTCTGGCTAGTGTGTATCTTTTCCAGCTTCAACTGTCCATCTTCCAATGTTGACCGTATGAAATG
>APFE030634932.1:23246-38747 GCA_000404065.3 Pinus taeda | reverse complement strand
TTTATACAATTTGAGGACCCAACAGTCCTCCTAAAAGTTAGGGACTTGGCTACCCAAGACTTGTAGTTAACAACAGTCCAACTTGACTTGCTTGGCTGTCCTTGTGCTCATTGATTTGGTGGCCTTTGATCTCCGAGCTGATGGTGGAGAATTTGAGGTAAGGGCCATAAATGAGGGGGACACCTTCCTACAAATCCTCTAGCTTGTTCTCCCACGAATTTGGCTGCCAAGTGCTCATTAAGACCTTCAATTTTGTCTCCAAGTTGACCACAAGGCTACACAAAGCACCCATTAGACTTGTTGGCATAATGACTAACCAAATTCACTCTATTAACATAAAAATAATCAAAAACATGCAATAAACAAATGAGAATGGTGGACTAAGCCAAATTAGGAAGTTGAATGAGCCCAAATAATTGTACATTTTTGGGGCTCATCAGTTATGTATGCATGGAATTGATCATTGTTGCATTTGTGTTGTCATGAATACATGTCGATTGTATATGTATTGTTTATGCATGCATTATACATGTTCAGTGTTATAGTTGTGATATCATGCAAGGTAATTGGGATAATGATTGAGATGTTGCAGATTTATATATAATATATATATATATATAATTATATATATATATAATTATATATTATATATATATTATATATATATATATATTCTATATTATAGATATAGATATATATCGTGCTAATCATGTTGATCTTGTAGACGAGATATCCTCCCCTGAACTACATTGAGGTATGTTGGTATGTTTATGTTTAGTTTATCTGACATGATATCATTGCAGGTAGAAGATCAAAGATGACTAGAAAAATGGTAGAATACAGTTCATGAGACTCTCCCTATAAATCAAATGAGTAGCATGGTGATGGGTACTCTCTTGAAATAGTAGCGACTTTGAGAAGCTTGAAGGCATAAATAAGAAGTTGTAAAGTAGTTAATGACCAAATCATTCAGTCATAAGAGAGATTTTTCAGGGCGCAGGAGAAACAAGCAGAGGTCAACGTAGTCATCCTTCAGAGCTTATCAAACTTGCAGAGATAGGGACCACTTAGGATCAGTCATGGACATGAGGACATGACTAATGGAGCCTATGTTATCAAGTCTCATGGTGGGTACATGCAAGATAGAGATGATACATTCAGATATGGCAGGTTCTTGGATACACCTAATAGATGAGGCAGTGGAAAAGGGCTTTATTGTAGTTCTATTTTAGACAAGTATCATGGTCATCATCGCTATCAGCCTTACAGGAGGAATGAAAGGGGATATCTATTGGATGAGTTCAAGAAAGAAAATCCACCTACATTTGCTAGAGAAATGAAGAAGTCACAAGATGCATAATTGTGGTGTCTTGGGATAAATAAGTTCTTCATATTGCATGAGTACTTAAAGAACATGAAGTCCAAAATAGCTATGTTCAGTCTTAAGGTAAATCACACATTTGGTGGGAAGATGTAAAGAATGTCAGGGGATTTTAGGAAGAGGAGTTGACTTGGAGTTAGGTCAAGAGACTTTTTAGGAAGAAGTATCTATCAAAGAGATACTATGATGACAAGGAAAAATAATTATATGAGCTAAAGATGGGATCCATGACAAATGAGGAGTACACTAGCATATTATTGTAGTTATTGAGGTATGTGCCTTATCTTAAGGAGGAGAAATAGAAGATTCAAAGATTCATCAGTAGGTTGTTGGTAGAGCTCAAAGACATTATTGAGTTTGATGAGCCTAGATCATTGGAGGAAGCCATCAAAAAGCTAAAGCATTGTTATGATCAATCGAAGCATAGATATGAGACTAAGAAAGATTGGAAGGGTAATGAGAAGAATAAAGGAAATGGGATAAGAAGCAAAAAAGACCTCAGGACATAAGTAACAAAGAGAATGCAACACCACATAAGAAGTTCAATGCATCTAACAAAGGACATGGATTTTGGTCTGAGCAACGGAACACAGATGATGGCAGGAAGCCTTTACAATGTTGGACTTGTGGCAAGGATCATCACAGGATATATTGTCCATAGAATCAGGGTGGCATACCACATATTTGTATTTATCAAGAGGCAAATATAGTGGGGATGTTGGACAAAATATTCCATGGATCTATGCAACATTGGATAACTATTAGTCTGGTCACTAGGCATCCGTTATCGAGATGGAAAGTAATATTTTTGATAACGTTGTGTCTATTTTGATTCACCATGGAGCTAATTATAGTTATGTTAATCTTGACCTAGTGGATAAGTGTGGTTTGAATAAAGAAGTGCATGTAGAGTCTTGGATAGTGAATTTGGCTATAGGTACTAAGAAGAGAGTTCATTGTTGGGTAAGAGCTTTTTCATTTGAGTTGAATGGTATGCCTATGTCAACGCATTTGAATGTGCTTCCATTGGGATCATACAATATGTTGTTTGGTATGGACTAGTTGTATCTTCATAGGACCAAGGTGGAATTTTATGAGAAGGCCATTGAATGCTTTGATGATAATGGAGAATAGAGAATCTTGTAAGGTAAGAAAAAGACAACATCAGTGAGAATGGTTATATATATGCAGGAAAAATGTAGTCGTAGAAGAGGATTTGTATTATTTACAATACATATTTATAGTGACAAAGGTAAGGAAGTTGAGGATGCATATGTCTTGAAGAAGTATATAGTTTTGCAGCAGTACTAGGATGTATTGCCAGCAGAGATTTTGGAATTTCTGCCTCACAGGGAAGTGGAATTTTATATTGAGTTGGTACCAAGGGAAACACCAACATAAAACACACCTTACAAGATGAGCACACCAGAGTTAGTGGAATTGAAGTTGCGGTTGAAGAAAATGCTTGAAAAAGGATACATTAGGCCAAGTGTGTGGCCATGGGGTGCACCAGTGTTGTTTGTGAAGAAGAAGGATGGTACTCTTAGATTTTTTATCAATTATGGGCAATTGAACAAGGTAACCATCAAGAACAGGTATTCATTTCCAAGGGTTGATGACATGTTTTATCAGTTGAAGGGAGTGGCAGTATTCTCAAAGATTGATTTGAGATTAGGATATCATCAGGTACTTATTAAAAAGGAGGATATCTAAAATACTTTTTTCTATACCAAGTATGGGCATTATCAATTTGTTGTAGTTCCTTTTGGTTTAACTAATTCTCCAACTACTTTTATGTGCTTGATGAATAGTGTATTGTGTCCTTATCTGGACAAGTTTGTGATTGTATTCATTGATGATATATTAATATATTCTAAGAATGAGGAAGATCATGCTGAACACTTAGGAGCATTATTGATATTGCTAAGAGAGAATCAGTTGTATATCAAGCTTAGTAAATGAAGTTTCTTTCAAACATAGGTACATTACTTGGGACATGTTGTTTCCAAGGAAGACATAACTATAGATATAGAAAAGATAAAAGCTATCATGGAATGGGAACCTCCTAGGAGTGTGGTTGATGTTAGATCATTCACAGGGTTAGAAAGTTATTATAGGAGGTTCATCAGGAACTTCTCACAAATTTCTTATCCTATTACATCCTTGAAGCAAAAAGGTAAGAAATTTGAATGGATAGAATAATACGCAACTAGCTATGAGAAGTTGAAGCAATTGCTTACAAATGCTCAAGTTCTAAAGATCACAGATCTAGACAATGAGTTTGTGGTGTGTACAAATGATTGCAAGAGAGGTCTTGGTGGAGTCCTGATGCAATAAGGACAGGTAGTGTGCTATGAATCAAGGAAACTAAATATGCATGAGTAGAATTATGTGACACATGATCTTGAGTTGGAAACGATCATTCATGAATTGAAGATGTCGAGGCACTCTATTCTTGGAAGGAGGTTTGTATTGATGTGTGATCACAATGAATTGAGATACTTGTTTGACCATTCGAATCTAAATGCTAGGCAAGCTAGATGGTTGGCCATGATCAGTGAGTTTGACTTTGAGATCAGGTACATTAAAGGGAAAGAGAATAGGGTTGCAGATGCTCTTAGTATAAGAGTACATGTAAATCACATTGCAACTATGAGTTCATATATGACATATCTAAAGGACCGGATCTTATAGGAAACACAATAGGATGACATGTATAGGGAGCTTAGGAATAGGTTACAATAGGATAGATGTGATCAAGATGTGGACTATCATCTCATAGTAGATCGTTTGGTCAAATTTAGGGAAAAGATCTATGTGGCAAGAAACAATGAGATCAAGAAGCTTATCTTGAGGGGATGTCATAATAAGTCATATTCAGGTCACCCAAGATATCATAAGACATTAAAAGTGGTGAAGAAGTTCTATTATTGGCAGAATTTGAAGAAAGAAGTGGCAAAGTTTGTGGCTAGATGTTTGGACTGTCAACAGGTAAAGGCAAAGTGTAAGCATCTAGGTAGTTTACTACAACCGATTTCAATTCCAGAGTGGAAATGGGAGGTAATTTCTATGGATTTCATTATAGGTTTTCCTTGGACATCTAGACAACATGATTCTATTTTGGTTGTGGTTGATAGGTTGACTATTGTAGCACACTTCATTCCAGTGAAGTTTACTTATTCAACTAATGATGTCACACAAATCTTCATAAGGGAGATAGTGAGTTTGCATGGTGTTCCAAAGAAGATTGTGTTAGATAGGGATGCCAAGTTCACCCCTAGATTTTGGAAGAAATTATTTGCAAGTTTGGGTATGGAGTTGTCCTTCAATACAAATTACCATCGACAAATAGATGGGCAGAAGGAGAGGGTCAACATAATTATAGAGGACATCTTTAGAATGTATGTTATGCATCAACAACAGAAGTGGGAAGAGTATCTTCCACTGGTTGAGTTTACTTACAATAATGGGTATCATGAGTCATTGAAGATGAGTCCATTCCAAGCATTGTATGGGTGGAGTTGTAATACTACTATTAGTTGGAGTGATCTAGTGAATAGGATATTGACAGGGTCAAACATGTTGGCAAAAATGGAATAGGAAATGTAGGTTATCAAGATGAATCTAAAGGCAACACAAGACCTGTAGAAAAGTTATGAAAATCAACACAAGGTGTTTAAGGAGTTTCAAGTTAAGGAACATGTGTTTTTTCACATCAAACTAAGAAGATATCCTTGAGGATTGGGTCATGTGTGAAGTTAGCACCTCAGTATTGTCGACCTTTCGAGATCCTTGATAGGATTGGACCTCTGGCCTATAGAATTGCACTGCCTCTGACAGTGAAAGTCCATGATGTTTTCCATGTGTCATTACTTAAGAAGTATGTTAAATATGTTGATCATGCAATTGACTGGTTTGTATTGTAGATGGAACCAAAAGGAGAATTACAACCGAAACCTCAGTGCATTTTGAAGAGAAAGATACTTATGCTCCAGAACTAAGAAATTGAGCAGGTTAAAGTGCAGTGGAAGCAATTTGGGCCCAATGAAGCTACATGGGAGATGAAAAATCAGATGTCAGCTATGTACCCTTCATTGTTTTCCAGTGGAGGGAAATGAGTTTTGATATATGTACATATTTATATATGGTTTTCATTGTAAATATTGAAATGAGTTGTGTTATAAATATCCAAAGAGTGATATGGCTATCATGTTGGTTTTCTTTTTAGTAGGTTCTTACATGTAAATACTACAATGAGATAAGTTCTAGAGATTTGGACAATATGTTTGGTTTTCAGTGGTCTTGTTGGTTGTAGGTGTCATTTAAAATCGAGAACGGTGTTCCCCTAAGGGGGAGGGGTTTGTAACAACCCTAGGTTAAAAATCCATGTAATAAAGTTAATAAAGGAGAAATAAGGCCAAAGCCATGGGACACATATTCCAAGTTGAATACTGGGTAAAAAAATAGTGATGAGGATCACTTATGATTAATTATTGGCTATGGCAATTGACAAAGGCAATGGCGAAGGCTTTGGAAAGGTGTGAGGCATTTATTTGTATTTTATTTATGAAAATAATGGAAATAAGGAGAAAAGGAAGGTGAAAGGTCATAGGGTTCATGTGAGGAGGAAAATGAAGGAAAAATATTGGAAAATGAAGAAAATAGAGGCCTTAATGATAAAAATGCTTATGAGGATCAGTTCATAGTTTTTTGTCAGTTTTAGCTTGAAGCTCTCTCTATTCTCTCTCTCACACTATTGAACACGTAGAGTTTTCTTAGAGCACTCTTGAAGCATTGTGGCATACTTTGGATTTGGAGAAAGCATGCAAGGAAGAGCAATAAAGTGTAAGAGAACATCGGGATCAACAACTACAACAAGTGTTTCTTGTAGGTACTTAGTTGCATGTATGATTTTATTGATAGTTTTGGCATGCATGGCATATGCATGTGGTTATTTGGTTATGATTTGTCATTGCCATGGAGGATTTTCTGGATTGGCAGTGGTTTTACCTAGCCTTTCCATTTCCTAGATATACATGGTGTTGTGGGTTTTACCTTTTGTTTCTTGTTGATGCTCAATTTCCTTATGGTTGTGGGTTGAGTTATTAGTTCCTAGAGCCTTGGTTGGACAAATGTTATGGAAGCCCTATAACAACTTGGATTGAGTTACTAGTCCTGGAACCCTTGGTTGGAAAAATTATCTGGAGCCCTCAATGGGTTGAGATACTAGTCCTGGAAGTCAGGTTGGAACAAATGCTCTAGAGCCCTGAACAACTTGGATAGAGACCGATTTGGTGATGGTTAGTGATGTCTAACCGTGAGGTGGAATCACTAGTTTAGGGTTGAGGTGGGTTGGCCTCTAGAAGCCCTAGTTTGGTTTTATTTGTTTATTCCATGAGATCCCACATTCATGCTTGGAATATGACACAAGGGTGATTGGATGAAAGAAAGATTTGGTTCAGTCGAATCTATGGTTGGGTGGTACATGGAAGTCCTTGACTTGGTTGGATTTACATATGTTAATAAGAGTTCTTTTCCTCTTGTGTTCTATGTGTAAATTCACTTCTTATTATGTGGCTATGATGGTTGTTCATTTATTCTTGTTTATCTGTTTATATGTTGGTTACAAGCATTGTTAATGATAGATTTGAGTTATGGATCTCATCATGTTTTGGTTAGTAGATGAAATGTTAATGAATGAATGACCTAATATACGATAATGCAACTATTTTGAGAGGGCATCAAACCTTATTGATGATTCTCAGACAAGTCAGAGACCTCTATGCTTAGATATTTAATTATGCCCTATAGATTACATTTTCATGATGTGTTTGATGATATTCCTATCATGGATAGGCTTGGTTAGGTCAATCTATTGTCTAAGTCTTGTGTGAAAATATTTGTCCTAGTGTCATTCATTGTTCTGGGAAGTTTTATGAAGTTCTGGGCAGTGGTCTAGAGACTATCTTGAAAAAGTGACTTAAATCTCACAGTCGTTAGTATAGAACTGGGTGAAAATATCTGCATTCACATGGAGGCCTTATTATGGGAGAGAATGGAGGGTTACAGTCACATGGAGGGATTTTCATGGGAGCGAATGGGGTTTTAGTTCAGTTAAAAAGTAAGTTAAATCAAGAGTTTGGCACCTGGAGTGGTTGGTTATCCCTTGGGGTTCCTGTAGCTCCCAAGGAACGTTAGTTTGGTTTTGGTTTGTTGATTCCACTTCCTTAACTACACTTGGGAAGTTGAATCATATCATAGTAACTCTTCATCACATGTTTACCCCAGTAGGGTGATTAGCTTGGGTAAATGTGGGATAATGGTGTTACATAGGTCAAATCTAGTCCATCCTCCTAGTCGAGTCAACTGATCCAAGTAACATGCTCTTTTCTAGCCTCAGAATTGTTTCCTTGCTAGCCCTCATAGATGAAACTTCAATGGCTTAGAATAGGTCATTTATTGGCTACAAATATAACATTATTTGCTACCTTAGAATAGGTCCTTTGTTCACCACATAAATAACATTCTTTGATGCCTCAGAATAGGTCATTCGCTGATCATAGAGATAACCTTTGCTTGCTACATGAGGATCTCATATGCTTGCCTCATACCCTTGTATTTTCCCTTGCTCTTTTCTTGCCTCACATTGATGCGCCTCCCAAATTGATGTAATTTACAAACCATCTGACTATCCTTCTGCATGTTTAAACCTTTCCTTTTGCATTTGATAATGTCTTTTTCATGCTATAATGTGTTGTTAGGAATGTTAGTATATATTTTCTATATACTGTGGCCTAATACATTAAATGTGTAGGATATTGAAGATTTATTGTGCATATCACATAGGAGACCAACATGAGAGGATCATGGAGGCTTGTTCCTTGCTAGAGGCTAATCACAACTTGGTTGGCTCATGAGCAGTTACTACTTCCTTGTAGTTGTGAGAACATTAGGGGACCATATCCAAATTTTTAGGAGTTTTGCAAGGAATCAATACTCCCTTCAAGGAGGATTCCCCTCAACCACTTTTTATATAAATAAGGGAGCCTAGTAGCTCAGTAAGGATTCAAATTCTAGGAGAAAAATAATGATTATCAGAGAAAGAGACATTTGCCTATGATTTTAGTCATTATGTCTTATGTATGAACTCTTTTGGACGTTAAAGAAAATAATTTCTTTGTTCTCAACCTAAGCTTGCTTCAAGGTACCTAAGTCTCCTTGGGTTAAGGCCCAACCCAAGTTCTCAAGCCCCTTCCTTTGTAGATTTCCTTTGCATGCATCTAACATAGTTGTGATTTTATGAAAATCTTGTTCATGAGAAAAACATTGTCCTTGCATGGTTTACAAGTGAGCTCCTTACTCAAGCTGGCTTGTGTACCTTGTTTATCATAAGCAGAAAAATAGTTAGTTAGTTAGTTAGTTTTGTTTTTGTTTTTGTTTTTGTTTTTTTTTTTTTGTTTTTTTTGTTTTGTTTTGTTTTTTTTTTTTTTTTTTTTGTTTTGTTTTTTTTTTGTTTTGTTTGTTTTGTTTTGTTTTGTTTTTTTTGTTTTGTTTTTTTTTTTTTTTTTTTTTTTTTTTTTATTTTGTTTTGTTTTGTTTTTTTGTTTGCTTTTTTGTTTTGTTTTTTGTTTTTTGTTTTTTGTTTTTTTTGTTTTTTCGAGTATTAGTCTCCACTATAAATTCAATTTATCATTTTCATTGTTATTGCATTTTATGCAATTAATAGTTTGATAATTACTTAACCATCTTGTTTTGATTATCTGAACATGTACTTTCCTTTTAGATAGGAAATAATTTTTAACGGATTGAATTAACATCATTTTCATGCATTTTAATCATTCATTTGCTCACCTTTTCATCCACTACTCTTAATCTCTACAAACTATCCATTTGTTGAAAACTGCCTAATCGAGCTACATGAATCTTTTAGTCTAATTTCTTCCCTGCATAAGTTGGCTCATCGAGCATGCTTGATCTTGTTAAGATCCTAGTTACCCTTCCAAAACCTCTAACCACCTTTCTCACCCTTCAAACTACCCCCAGGCTTCATAGAATTTCTCTTAGATGTTTCCTATAACAAAACATGGCATCTTGTGGAAATATGTAGATTACTTCATATCACCTCTAGAATTGCACCAGAAGTTTTTCCTTCATTCCTCATCACTAAAAAACACCATTTAAGCCTTTAAGATGGAGTTTAAAGGATCAAAGACCCCTTAGGTACTTTTATTTCATAACATAGTTTCTTTCGTACAATTAGGTTACATTGCTTCTTCTATTTGATAGATAAAGTAGGATTGATTTACCTTCAACATATTAAGCATTTGCTTTGTATTATTGCAAGTTGAAGAGGGTTTACTTTAGTCAATACCTTTCCTGCAATAACATAGATTTACTTTCTACAAATTATATTAGTTTTTCATTCTGTTATTTAATTTTTGGAAATTAGATTAGGGTTTTATTCTATCACTTCTTTTCTCCAAATCATATTAGGGTTTCCTTTATGTCATTTTTTTTAATAGAATAAGTTATATTTTAGTCATTTCATTTCCTGCAAATTAGAATAGGTATGATTGTCATTTAAAGAATTTTTCAAGTATTTCTTGTAGCATATTGGTCTATGTGAATCTCAACTTCTCTTCACTATATCATATCAACCTAAGTAGAATATTGCCTATTGCACATATAGTATTGATACCTCTTAATTTTGTATGAACTATGGATTGATAATTAAAATTGATCACCTCAGGAATTACAACATCCTTATTGTAATACTGAGGCCAATCATAGACCATCAAAATATCCATGGACAAAACAGATCCAAAATTGCCTCAGATCAAGCAAGTTATTGGCATTGAGAGGGATGAAGTGGTGCCTTTATATTGGTTTTCTTGGAGGCCAAATGGGTGTGACTTTGTTGGGTTTAACCTAAGTGTTTGAAGGGGTCTATTTAACTAGAAGGGGGTCAACTTCATCTTTTGGAGACAAAAATTTAACTTTTACAAATTTAAATTTTTCTCTTTTCATACAAGCATGAAGAACATGCTTTTATATGGAAGTTGGGTTGGGACAAATTATATGGAGCCTTGGACAACTTGGATAGAGAATGATATGGTGATGGTTAGCGATGTCCAACTATGAGGTGGAATCACTAGTTGAGGGTTGAGGTGGTTCGGCCTCTGGAAGCCCTAGTTTGGTTTTCTTGGTTTACTCCATGAGATCCCACATTCATTCTTAGAATATGACATGGGGGTGATTAGCTGAAAGTAAGATTCAGTTCAGTCCAATCTATGGACGCGTGGTATGTGGAATTCCCTCACTTGGTTGGATTTTCATATGTTAATAAGAGCTCTTTTCCTCTTGTGTTCTATGTGTGAATGCACTTGTTATTATGTGGCTATGATGGTTGTTATATTATTGTTGTTTATTTGGTTATATGTTGGTTACAAGCATGCTTAATGATATATTTGAGTTATGGCTCTCATCATGTTTTGGTTAGTAGATGAAATTTTAATGAATAAATGACCTAATAGATGATAATACAACTATTGTGAGAGAGAATCATACCTTATTGACAATTCTCAAATAAGTATGAGACCCTTATGCTCAGAAGTGTAATTTGTCCTGTAGGTTACATGTTCATGATGTGTTTGATGATATGTCTGTCATGGATAGGCTTGGTTAGGTAAATTTATTGTCTAAGTATTGTGTGAAAGGATTTTTACTTGTGTATTCATTATTCTAGGAAGTTTTATGAAGTTCTGGGTAGTGATCTAGAGACTATCTTGAAAAAATGGCTTAAATCTCGTAGTTTGATGGACCTCTAAATTAGACATAAATTAATGCCTATGACCATCCTTCAGTACATTAAACCTCTCTTTTTGTATTAGATAATTTATTTTTAACTTTAATATATTCATTAGGAAGGTTTATGAATAATTGAATATTTGTGCCTAATATTATTTTATTTTTGTGGAATATTATGAGAGTATTGGGCATATTATGAAGAGTTGGAGGAGGAGGTAATTTAGGGGCTTGTTCCCTACTACAAGAGGATCAATAATAAATAATAATTCAACAATATATTATCAAGTTATGGCACAAATTGTGGAACTCCAATGATTGATAAAATCTAGAAATGTGTTCCACTAATCAAGGGAGCAAATCCACCAATCAAGGGAGAAGATCCACTAATCAAGGGATTTCGGTGGGGAAAACTTCCTCCATACATGGGGAATGATTCTTAATCATTTTTTATAAGTACCAAGTCGAATTTTCCTCTAGGGAATGATTGAGAAAATCTAAGAATGTGTTCCCTGCCATTTAATGCGAATTCCTAGTATTGGGGACTCGATCCACTAATGAAGGGATTTTGGTGGGGAAAGATTCCTCCATTTATCGGGAATGATTCCTAATAATTTTGTATAAGTACAAAGTCGAATTTTCCTCTATAGAGAGATTTTCATTAGTGTTATTGTGGAGAGATCTTGTATTCTTGCAGCTCCATTGTATTTTCTTGCAGGGATGTAATTCTATTGACGAAAATAATGAAGATTGGTGTCATGTTCAGCTTCTAAATATTGTTCTCCTCCATAGGTCTTCAAGTTTCCTTGGGATTGTCCATCCCAGGAACCTCATAGCCCTTTTGTATCATTTTCTTACCCTCTTTTCATTGCTTATTCACATGCATCTCTAGTTTTTAGTTCTTTCTATTTCTGCATTTAGAATTAATGATTTCTTGTTTTAGGATTGAGTTAAATGGTTGATGTAAGTTATTTTGCAAGATCAAAGGCATTATTTCATCATCGGTTTTTGTTGCAATTCACACGATTGTTCACATTGAATTCATCAAGTGATGATACATGAATGATGGTTGAGTTAATATTTTTAGGGCAACAATGAACTTCTACCAGTTAGAAACTTTTTCTTAGCGTTTCTTTTGAATAGCTTGATCAGTGCATGACATTGATGATGTTATGGCGAGTGTCCAACACCAAAGATGCTTCCAATGAAAACATCTTAACTGAGTTATTAGTATATTTTCCTCATCTCTACATAACTATTTCCTAAAGGCTTGATCGAGACAAACGTGTTCTTACCCACCATTTTTTACTATTGCTTGTGTGGAGGAAACATTTCTTATTATCGTTTATATTTATGTTGTTTATTCATACTACTCATAGATGATATCTAGATGCCTCAAGGTCTTGTTCTGACTCATTGATGTAGTACTTCCAAATAAATTTGGTTCATTAAGATCTATCTCAATGAATTCATAAATGCCTACTTTTCCAAGAATATTGTTGCTGGAACGTTGTGGAGATACTAATGTGTCAAGGATTGTAATGCCATTTCTGATCACACTTTTGAACAAGACTCCCCCTTAGATCATCCATCACTTTTTCAATGATTCAATAGTCCTTATATTCTCCTCTATGAATTTAAACTAATGAGAAATAGGAGAAGGGACCATTCCCAACTTTTGTCTTAGATATTGAAAGGCCCCCTGGACAAGGGCTTGGTGAATATATCAGTTATTTGTTCTTTTGTGGATATATTCTCCATATTTAAAATTTTCTTAGAAACCCACTCTCTGAGGAAATGATACTTGATAGTAATGTGTTTAGTTTTAGAATGTAGCACTCGATTCTTTGATATGATTATTTCACTTGTATTATCACATTTGATAGAGATTGGTTCATTATATGTAACCTTCATATCTTGAAGAGGTTTTTAATCCAAAGTACTTATGTGCAACAAGTTGTTTCTACTATGTTTTCAACTTTGGTAATAGATAATGAGACCGAGGTTTGCTTCTTGCTCAACCAAGCAACCAATGAATCTCTTAATAAAAATTCACTGTCACTTGTAATTTTTCTATCATCTATGCAAATGGCCCAATCTTCATTTATGTAAGCTATCAATGAAAAGTATTTTCCTTTTGGATACCATAGTCCATATTCCATTGTGCCTTTTAAATATATAAATGTTATTTTTGTTTCTAATAGATAGCTTTGCTTTGGAGCTGATTGATATCTTTCTATTGAGCTGACAACTAGCATTAGTTTGGTCTTGAAGTCATTAGGTATAATAGGATTCTAATCATGGATCTGTATAACTTTTGATCAACTTGTTTTGATTCATCATCCTTTCTTAGCTTGCATTGGACAACCATGGGAGTGTTGACAAATCCTCCATTCTAAATTTTTTCAACATTTCTTTCAAATATTTCTCTTGAGAGATGAACATGCCTTTTGAGTTTTGTATAATTTGCAGAACAAGGAAGAAAGGATGTTCTCCGATCAATGAAATTTCAAACTCTAACTATATTTCATTAGAAAACCATTGAACTAGGGAGTTTTTGTTGCTTCCAAACGTTATGTCATCAACATCCACAACTTCAACTAGGATTTATTTATAGTCTAATTTTATTTATAACTTGTTGTCAGTTGGCCCTCTCCTGAAACCTTTCTTTTCAAGATATTTGTCCAAACGAGAACGACATGATCATGGTGCTTGTTTGAGTCCATAGAGTGCCTACTTTAATCCACAAACATCATTAGAATTATTTGATAGTTGGAAGCCTTTAGGTTGTTCTATATATACTTCTTCTTCAAGTTATCCATTAATAAGGTAGACTTGACATCCATATGATATATGTGTACAAATTTGGTAGAGTTGCAGCTGCTCAAGAAATTTAATCTAAAATCAAGAGACACAATTCTACTCTACTGATCTGTGGAATGAAATTCACAATTTAAAATGACATGCATAGATATGCAATAAGAAAAACCACAAATTCATAGTTATTTCTAGGGGAATCCAACTAGGAAAAACCTCTCAAGCTTATTTGCATTAATCAATGAATTGAGAAACTATTACAATTGCTAACTCCAACTCTAAGCTCATCCTGCAAAATAATAAATGTTTTCCTACTCAATGAACAAGCTCTGTCCAACACTTATCCAAATATTTTCTCACCAAGGGCCCTATTTCCTTGCAAATCCAAAGAAAATTAGCCCTTATTCTTTAGGAATTCCCTCCAAAATGTTTGCACAACTCCCAAGGATTGATCATTGATTGCATGCAACACTTAAACACTCAACACTAGTTTACAATTGATGTTACACTAACTTGGAATCTCCACAACAAATGAGAAATTCGAATTCCTTGCATGCATGAGCTATTTTTGGTTGATTAATTAGTTAACTGGAAGATCTCTTAGTTAGAATGTTGTCCCGCTGCACAACTGACCTCCAACTAGTTCTATTAATTGTTAGAACTAGTTTAGCTAAGTATAACTGGAAATAATTGAATTGGACTGCTATAAATTAGAAATCACACATGCATAACTGAACTCCAAGCCCTCTAACTCGAATTTACTGAGCTAGCTTAGTGAAAAGAGCTATGTCACCTTAATTAACTGCCTCCAAGTTTTCCGCTGATGTGGAAATTTATATTTTCTCAATTTGACCAAGGCTAGGCCAAATTGAGCATTTCTTGTGACACTTCTCAACACTACCTCTTAGCAAGAAAGGGATTATCAACCACCCCTATCTTGCACTTGTGGAATTCAAACTTACCTCTTGAAAAATAATTTTTGAAGATGTCAACATATTGTTCCTAAGTCTAAATGTATTGTAGCAACATTATCCTCCTCTGCACATAGTCCCATATGCTTGGATTGATTTTGAAATATTGAATTCTCAGAGAGCTTAATGTAACTCTGATTATCACAATAGATCATAGTTGGATCGATCTCCTGACCAAAAGGTTCCACAAGTATCTTTCTCATCCAGATCGACTCACATGTTTCTTGATTTGTAGCCATGTTTTCATCTTCTGCTAAGTTGAGTGCCACAAAACTTTGCTTCCTATTGTACGAGGAAATTGTTGCGGACCCAACACTAAAAATTGCACCTGATATACTCTTTCAGTCGTATGAAATCCCTGCCCAGTCTACATCTATGAAGCCATGTGTTATGAAACCAACTCAAAAAAAGATAGAATGGATAGATCAATGCCTTAGAATTCAACCTCTTTGAGGGGACAACCTCCTTTACATTACATAAATGAACAATTCTTGGATGATTCAAATGAAAAAACCTTCTTTCTATATA
>APFE030634932.1:0-17420 GCA_000404065.3 Pinus taeda | reverse complement strand
ATAAGCAATTTATCTTCTATCAAAATATGATAGAGGTTTGTGTTTGCTTCACTTTTGGTGAAGCCCAATCCTGTGAGACAATTATCAATCCGAGTGTACCAATCTAGGGGTGCTTATTTGAGACCGTACAATGCTCACCTGAGTCTAAAAATATGAAACTCTTGATCAAATGTCTCAAAACCTTATGGTTTATCTATGTACACTTCCTCCTCAATAACATCATCAATAAATGTTATTTTTACATCCATCTGGTGGATCTTTCGCCCCATTTGTGCAACGAGTCTAAGAACTGATCTAATGGATGAATACCTCGCTTCAAGAGAAAATGTTTCCTCATAGTCAATTCCCTCAACTTGAGAGAATCCTTTGACCGTGAATCTGACCTTATACTTCTTTATGCTTTCGTCTATTGCCTACTTAACTTTGAAGATCCATTTTGAACCCACAAATGATTTTTCTACCAGTCTTGGGACCACTTCCCAAACATTGTTCTTTATTATGGATTCATATTCTTCCACCATTGCATCAAACCAAACCAGTTTCTCAATTGCTTCCTCAAAACAGGATGGATCAGTTTCTACAAGCTCAATTATTAGAGCCATATAGCCATTGTACCTCTCAGGTGACCTCCTTTTCCTACGCAAATTTGGAGGAGCTCCCACATTCTCCCTCTCATCCTGCACCAATATTTCAACTTCCCTCGTTCTTTTTCTACCTTCTCTGGATGGTTCTACTTGAGTGGATGTCCCCACTTTTTCTCCTCTCTACTCCATTTTTTCTGCTCCACAACTTCCTGAGGCTCCTCCTTTGGAGCTAAAAGCTCCTCTTCTGGTGGGATTTGAAGCTCCCTCTCAAGAGAGCATCTCATTGCTTTCTACTCATCAAACTTTGCATCCCTTTGCACAACTGTCATTCTGAGGAAAGGTAAGTAGACTTGCTAATCATTTGGAGTTTCAGTGTAACCCAAAAAAGCTCCCAACTTTATTGTCGGCTCAAGTTTCTTCCTCAAATATTTCGAGGCATGGTAGTAAACAAAGGCTCCAAATTTTTTGAAATGAGATACATCTAGATTTCTCCCCAAGAAGGCCTCCTGCAGTGTAATCATACCAAGAATTTGATGAGGACTCTGGTTCTACAAGTAGATTGTTGTGTTACATGTCTCTGCCCATAAATGCAAGGTAAGAGCTTGGTCATGTAGCATAGCTCTCGTAGCTCCCACAATGCTCTTACTTTTTATCTCAGCTACCCCATTCTATTGGGTTACGGGGAGCTTTCAGTTCTCTTTGAATTCCTTCTTTAGCACAAAATTCCTTGAATTCATTCGAAACATGCTCACCTCCATTGTCACTCTTGAGATCCTTCACCTTCTTTTCAGTATCTTTCTCAACTAGTGCCTTGAATTCTACAAATTTTGAGAATGTATCATCCTTCTTCGGCATGAAGAAGATCTATCACTTTCATGAGAAATCATCAACAAAAATAACATAGTATTTATGTATGGAAGTGGAGGCTATCGAGAAGGGTCCAAAAACATCAGAGTGGACTCTCTCCAAGACTGCATTTTCTTTGCTATCTCGATCATGGAATGTGGATTTTACTTACTTCCCTAAGGTACAACCCTTTCATACATCTTGTTGCTCAAGTGATCCTTTAGGGAGGCCAGTGGTTATTTGTTGCATAATTTTAAGGGCGCCATGGTGAAAATGACCAAGTCTTTTGTGCCAAAGTTCACCTACATCCTGACTTTGCACTTTCTTTTCATTACTAGTTAATGTATCACAATATTCCACATAAAGTTTGTGCAGGTTCTTCACATGAACCACGATATGCTTCACCTTCCCAGTAGCTATGTGCCTCAAAAAGGCTTTCCCTTTACTAAAAATAACATCATAGCCATGATCTTACAAAACTGCTACAGAGATGAGGTTCTTCTTCAAGCTTGGTACAAACATGACATTTTTTAGGTGAATAGGGGATCTTGACTCCCTCTTAAAGGTTACTATACCAATCCTAGTAGCATTATACATTCCATCATCCACAAGTTCAATATACATATGGAGCTCTTTCTCCTCTAGGTCACTGAAAATATTTCTACACCCTTTCATGTGGAATGAGGCACCTGAGTCAAAGTACCACACACTCCCCATCACATTGTTGGCTATGCATGTGATCAAGGTGAAGACTAACTTGAAATTTGAAGGTAATGCTTCACCTATTTTTCCTCTTGAGTTCTTCTTGTTAGACTTTTTATGTGGACACTTTGTAGCATAGTGTCAAAATTCATGACAATTGAAACATTTTATTTTGGACAAGTCTTTCTTCTTGTCCCCTTGGCTAGAATCCGGTTTGGTTTGATATTTCTTCCCTTTTTCCTTCTTTCCCTTCCCAACCAATGCAAAATTCTCTTCATCCTCTCCCTTGGATGAACCTCCATCTCTGGTATTTTGCCTGATTTCTTCTTAGACCAAATAGGACCATAAGTATTCCCAATTAGGTAAATTTTCCCTTCTATTCACAAGGTCCTGGTAGTTATGCCAAGATTTTAGAAGGTCTAGAAGAGATGGGCTCACTAGGTCATTGCATGCAACATTCACACCAACCAATCCAAGCTCATCCCAAACTTGTGTAAATACGGTGAGATACTACAGAATAATATCATTTTTTTCATCTTAATGTTTAGAAGTTTGTTTTTTAGGGCCAATTTTCTATGGCTAATGTTATTTTCAAATAACTAGGTCAATGCCTTCCACATGGAAAATGGTGTCTCTTTTCCATGGATATTTGAGATAATGTGGTCTCTCGCTCCCTCCAAGATTATTCTCCTCACCTTGGATTTTTTTCCTGACATAAGACAACAATCCATTGTCATCAAGCACCTCCTCCATGTGATCCTTCCAGACAATGAAATTTGAGCTGCCTTCCAAGGTTTACTCTAATTTCAGTCCATTGAAGCCCATTCTCCCTGCTTTGAGGAAATCCTGCCACAATAAAGCTACAAATTCGAACCTCCTAAGGAACAACTTTAAAATTATTGTTCTAATGTGAATCCTACTCTGATACGATGTAGAAATTTGATAGAGTTGAAACCCCTCAAGAAATTTAATCTAAAATCAAGAGACACAATTCTACTCTACTGATCTGCGAAATAAAGTTCACAATTTAGAATGATGTGCATAGGAATGCAATAAGAAAAGACACAAACACAAAGTGATTTATAGGGGAAACCAACTGGGAAAAACCCCTCAAGCCTGTTTGCAGTAATCAATGAATTGAGAAATTATTACAATTTTTAGCTCTAGCTCTGAGCTCAATCTACAAAATAATAATTGTTATCCTACTCAATGAACAAGCTCTAGCCAACACATCCAAACATTTGCTTGCCAAGGCCCATATTTCCTTGCACAAATCCTAAGGAGATTATCCCCTATTCTTTAGGAATTTCCTCCAAAATGATTGCATAATTCCCAAGGATTGATCACTGATTGCATGCAACACCTATACACTTAATGCTAGTTTACGACTAATGTTGCACTATCTTGGAATCTCCACCATAGTTGAGCAATTCGAATTCCTTACATTCATGAGCTATTTTTGGTTGATTGATTATTTAACTGGATGATCTCCGAGTTCAACTATTGTCCATTGCACAACCGATCTCCAACTAGTTCTATTAATTGTTAGAACTAGTTTAACTGAGTAAAACTGGAAATAAATGAACTAGATTGCTATAAATTAGAAATCACATGCATAACTGAACTCCAAGCCCTTCGAGTGGAATTTACTGAGCTAACTGAGTGACAAGATCCATGTCACCTCAATTAACTGCCTCTAACTTGTCTATTGATGTGGAAATTTTTAATTTTCTCAAATTGACAAAGGTTAAGCCAAATTGAGCCTTTCTTACTACACTTCTCAACAATATGATGTATAGTTTACAACCTTGTGGCCAAATTTTTTGCACAAACAACAATATCCATATAAAAAAATTATACCTAGGGAAGGACGTTGCTTGTGAATATAATCTCCTAGACATCAAATAGTTTTTTCTTTTGAAGAAATAGGGTCTCTAGGAACTCATTTCTTACTTGTCAAATTTTATAGTCTATTGTTGCTAAGTAGGATTAATCCTTTGTTGTTGTTGAGATGCATTATTACCTTTTTGTTGTTGAGGTGCATTGCAGACATTCTTGTTCTTTAGTTGCTGATGGTTTCTATCACCTCCTGTGACAACTTTAATGAAATTAATGGTCGTTTTATCCTCTGTCTTCTTCTCACAAATTTTGCTTCTTCTTCATCTGAGCCTAAACATGAGCAATCTTGGTATTTTGTGGATTTCTTATCTGATTTAATGTTGCATATCTTAATGTAGACCTTCCTTTTGTATTTATAATTTCATAAGTTATTAGGGATCCAATAAATTGATCCATTGTTAGCTCTCAAATGTTCGACATTTTTTCAATAGCTGATACTCTAGGATTAAACTTGGCAGGGAGTGATCTCAACACTTTTTTGACTATTGTAGACACTTTAATTTTTTCACCCAAACCCTTCATAACATTAACAATTTCATCAAATTGAAGAAATAACTTAGCTATGCCTTCATCATCATTCATTCTCAAGGACTCAAATTGCATTATGTAAGCTTGTAATTTGGTCAATTTCACTTTACCATCTCCTTCATGAATGTTTTTTGATTTGTCCCACATTTCTTTAGCATCCTTACAATGCATTACTTTTACAAATTCTAACTTAACTAACCCAATAAGGATAGCATTCATGACTTTGGCATTGAATGGAAATTCAATCTTGTCATCTTTGTTACCTATTGTAGGTGTCTCTTCATAACCATTCTTCGTTGCAGCCCAAATATCTACACCAAGGGACATTAGACCTATCCTCGTTCTTACTTTCCAAGAGGTATAATTAGTAACATTAAAAAAAGGAGCTTTATTTGTTGAACACCCTTCTTGACTAGCCATTCTTATGAGCTAGAAATTCCTTCTAGTTGTTAGGCAGATACATAAGGAACCTGCTTTGATACCAATTCTTGAAAGCTAGGCAATTATTGAGAAGGGGGGTGAATCGGCAGTTGTGTCTTTTAAATAACCAATTTCAAACTATTTTAAAAACATTTTAACCTTTTGTTTTGCAATTAGCATAATTATATAGGTGATCAACAATTAACCATGAATTCAAAAACAAACACACAAGTAACACATTCAATAGATGTGGACACCGAATTTAAGTGGAAACTCGTAAAGGGAGAAAACTACAAATTTTGTTGTGGTGTAAAGGAAAGAATCCACTCCCTCTTGTACATCAATTTTGTAGGCTTCTACCTACATGAGGCTTCATCCTCTTGTTTCTTCTGCAAGCTACAAATTGCTAGAGAACCTACTCCCTCTTCTTCCAGGCTCCAACCTATTCCTTTTTAGGCAACTAACTAAAAGGAGACACCAATCCCCTGATAACAATACAATTTATTGTTTATGTGGTCCTTGAATTCTGAGTTCTTCTTTTTCTTTGGCTCTATTCCGCACCATGTCTCTATTCCCTTGACAACTATTTATCTCCTCAGCTCCTCTTCCTCAATTCTACTTCACTTGTGTTCCTCTTCCCCTTTCTCTCTCTTCCAAGCAATTCATAAACGTGTTCTCACATAATTCAATTTATTGACAACTATATCATCCATTTTTTTTTATATGTAGCTCGCTAACTGTTTGTATTCCAATCTAGGGATTTGAAGTGAGATGTTGTCTCTTGGTATTCCATGGCTTTCTCTTTGTGGTCTACCTACTCATTTCTAAATTTTAAGATCAAGTAAAGACAATTGGACCTTGTAATATTTAGAAAAGTAGAGTAACATAGTCCAACAACAATGATGTCATAATCAAAGGCCTAGAATTTTATTTATCCATGCTACAAGACACGGATGTTGATTAAGCATTGATAATTTGGGTTGCATATGTTGATTTCCCACTATCAATTTGGGATGCAAACGCAGATAGATAAGCTTTAATCTGCATTTGTTCCCTAAAATAGGGAAAACTCAAATTTCTTCTCCTAGATTTGCAACCATTTGTATCACAACATCTTCAGGCTCTTCAACAAAATCTTCAATAACCCCTCAGAAATAACAAAAGAATGCTATAAAACAAATGAAATCATGGCTCCATGTATTACCTAGATTTATGCATAGAAAAAGTCTCTTGGATTTTTGGCTTACTCAATCAATTCAGCGTATTCCATCCTTGTAAGAATATTTGCATTTCTAAAAATTTCATATGTAATAAGAGGTGTTTGAATCATGCCATGTAAGTTTATGATAATAATCATGTTTAATGGAACAAGAAGTATGAAGTTTTGCATTGCTTATGATCATCACAGAATGATTAGACCACTGCCAAGTCTTGAAATGCATTCATTCATATCTTCTTATGTTCTTCCTCTTCCATGAATTACATAAGCCACATCAATGCCAACACTACTAACCATTTGAGATCAATGCCAGCACTACTAAAATTAGTGACTTCTCCACTCGAAGACTAAGATTCATTAATCCTTAGTCCTTTACTAACCATCAAATGGGTTGTTTCCCATATGACCCTTAACGATTTTATATACCCACCACATTCAATCAATATGGGTGTTTCAATTAGAAAATAACAATATTTTTAATGCATATTCCGTACTTTAACATTGTGCATCTAACTTTTTTTGGCTTATTAGCTTGTTGGCTTGTATTACATTAATACTATAGGCTCTATTTGGGATTTTCCCAAAAAATTCCAACTACAAAATTTGAGGTATAAACCTTGATCATCTTGTTTTCAATCATAGAACCCTTTTATCTAATAAATAATCACTTGAATTAATATATAAGGTTACCCTTCCAAGGTTTCTAGCTCTACTAAACCATTCTTGTACAATTTATTTGGCTTATAGGTTCCCATCCAACCATTGATTAACTTCTCAACCTTTTCTTTCTTCTAAATATTGTACAAAAGGACTATCTAACCTTCTTTGACGTTATGTTCGTTTAGCATGATGTTCCCGTACCTCTTCATTGTATTTCAAGCCATTACCTAAAGAAAGGTGGCCCATATTTGATTTTAATTAAGTTGTTTAAGCTCCTCTAATAATTCTTTAATGGATTTCTTATTATGCAACATTCTCAAGTGCAATCCAAAACGATGGCACCCGATATTCTATAGGAATGATTGTCTCTTTGCCAAAATCTGGTTGGAAAGGTGTTTGTCTTGGCCATTTCTCTATGTTATTTGATATTCCCAAGGAGATGCATGTAATTGATCTTCCCAATTTGACCACTTTAGGCAATTGGCCTTCATAAGTACAAACACTTACACTTTATTTTGTGCTTGTGACTTAGCCATTTTATTGTGGTTACTGTGGAGCCATAGCATGTGAGAAAAATTAGAGAGAGAGAGGTAATAAGCATGAGAGCATTGAGAGCACCTTCCCAAAAAAATTGGGGCTAAGTATCCCTGGAGCATTTTTTATATAACAAAATTTGTATATATTAGAATGCATTTATCTTCAAAAAAATTGTATTATGCCAAATTAATTGTAGAGTGTATGAAAAGATGTATATTTTTGCTTCTGGTAGATGAGTACTATGATATTATGAAGTTAGAAATATCATCCATGGTATATTAATGATGAATCATTCAAGCATCAACCATCTATCACTTAAAAACATATGAATTCTAAAACCATATCATAGGAAGTAGACTAGAGATTTATGGAATGAAATAGGTTATGTAACCACTATTAATGTGACCAAAGAGCTATGTTCACAAAATGGTCTATCTGCATAAGTTCTAAATTAATAATTTAACTGAAGTATGAAGATTGAAAGGTGAAAAAAAGTGAAGATAGATAAATTCTATGACACATAAATTAGTGAAAAGAAGAAGCAATTATTTTAGTTTCTATTTAATTTTCTCTCGAGTCTTTGCACCACCATGACTTCCCCATGGCCCTCCATCTGGTAGTGGAGTAAAATTTAAAGTTGCATCTAGATTTAAACATCCATAGGTAACTATGTAAAATTTATAGATGAAACTAATCATGAAGCTCCCATTGCTATAGCCCTCGTTAGGTTGATTAGGGAAATATATATGGGTGGAATCTCACCATGATCATTATCATTAAATATATTGTTTTTCCATGTATTTTATGTTTTATCTATCTTTGTAAACCATAAACCTATTGAATGACCCCACTTTTTTTTTCTTCTTAAAAGGACATTTTCCTCATTTTTGCATGAGTGGGGGAGCAATTGTGGTAACAAGGGGTAGCATGGTTGGAGCATTGTAGGAGAATAAGGGGAACATGGGAGGGATCCCAAGAAGTGTGGTAGGGAGCATTCCACACCTGACAAATGTAAGGAGAATGCTAGGAGACCAAGGAATACATTCCTTAAAATGCTCCTATTAAAAGTGTTTTTAAGAGCATTCCCCCAAGGGTACTCCCTAAACTGTCCCACTCAGAGCATGCTTTTGCATCAATAGTGTGGCCTAAAAGGGTACTCATAGTATGACTAGTATGGTTTTGATCCATGATATTCAAAATATCCATCATACTTGAGATGGATTTTTTTGTAAAATAAGTATCATATTTGCAAATGATAAATATTGCATATCCAAAACTCACATGTATTACATCCTCAAATAAACATGTTATAGTCACTTGCATTATTTTTTTCTTCACTTCTCAAGCATTATCTGACTTTATGAACATATTTGTGGGGACATTAACACATAGGAACCATATCTTCATTATGAGGATGAAAGGTTCAATGAAATTTATCCCCTCATGCTCAAAAAGATGCAGATGATAAATTAGATGAAGCTTAATATTATATTTTATATGAAGTATGAAGTTTGGTGCCCACCTTCTGGTATTACTTTCATTTTCACCCACTTGAAAAAATCATTGTCGTTATCCCCCCATAATCTTGTGCAAGGATTTTTTGGGTAGTCTTTGTGAGGGAAAGAAAAAAAGCTCTGAACAATATACTTACATGAGTTTTTTTTACCAATCATTATATATCTAATGGTGGTGCATGTTTTCACTTAAAAGTTCTATGGCTAGGGAGAAAACCCTTAAGGTAACCTCTAACCACTTTAGGATTGAAAGCTGGCCCTTCCAATCTAGAGAGGGATCTCTTTTTGACTATGCTACTCTAGGTCGCAATAGCAACAAGTCTCTAATATTCTTGATGGCCAGATTTAATGTGTAAGATTGATAGATTTGGTTGGAGATCAAGGAAAAGACTACTGAACATGGAGTCCTATTAGACACTGACTCAAGACCTTCAAAGCATGGTGAAAAAGAGTAATTGCCTTCAAAGACCTGCAATCAACAATCGCTAGACATCAATTGAATTCATTTAAGACATCAATTCATTCATAGCATGGAAATATGAAGAGGAATACACTGAAAGTTTAAAACAAAGCAACAATATGAAGAATTGTGTATAACTCATCAGTTGAAAAGTGAATACCTGAATATGAAATATATAGAGTATTGTCACATGAATTTTACATCTGTTTTGTAATTCAAATAAAAAGTTACGCATATAATAATAGACAAAAAAGGAAATACAACCCTAAAATAAAAACCACAATCGCTAAAAAAAGAATGCCTGAAACCAAAACCCTTGTACTCTTTCATTAATTTCCAATAAACACGGTTACAATCTAGTTTTTTTCTAGCAAAGTCCAACCCCTTATTTCTTAACATAGTTTATATAGAAGAATACATAAAACAAACTATCCCTATCTGTTTGGAAAATAAACTGTCAAATAATTAAAATAAATCTGATATTTGCTGCGAAGTGTCTCGAGTAGCTGAAATCGCTAGAGTCGAATTGGAACTGCTTCCTTTATATCTAGACTTGACTGCTAATAATGCTTGAAATCTGTATATGAGTTTTGACTCATCAAAACTGCATTTGCCACCTCTTATCAATCTATCTTCATGCCTTGAGATGTTGGATTTCTGATATGGTTCTAATTTCATGCCTAGATATGCTCAATCTGTTGGTTAATTCTTCTCCTTGAAAAGCGCTCTGCATCTAAATATTTTCCCACCTTACCAGGACTTCGAATAACTTTAGTAATGGTAAACTGCTCATCTTCATAATGGTAAACTGTCCATCTTCATAATGGTCAATATCTCCTCCCATCAAAAATTTTGAATTGTTCCTTAGATAAACATTCCTTCAAGTGTTTTCCTATATTTGATAAATGGATCAATCTTCAAACCAGCTTTGGTGGAAATGTTCTTCTGCAACTTTCACCATGAGGCAAGGACTGATAGGAGCCTTGATATATTACTACTGTTGCCCAATTTTCTTATCACAGATGACTTATCTCCATCCCAATTTTTCAGTAATCGATCTTTCCCAATACTTAACATAGATGTTTACATTGAAAGAAAAATACATGCAAGGGATTGGGTGCCTTGTAAGCGCTCTTGATGCTTTATACTTGGCTCTGTTATGGATTTTTTAAAACACAATCATTAAATATATAACAAGAAGCTGTGACAAAAATAACGGTAGCATGTAGATCAGGGAACCGAAAACTTTCGGTCTTGGTTGTTAAAGAAATTTATGATAGCACTCCACCACAGCCTTAATAATGCATGTAAACCTTTGATAGGAAGATGCCCTTTATTTTGTTCTTTCTCCAACCTCATATTCTTTGCCTCTGGAACATAGAATAGTAACTTTTAGAACGCTGTAATCCTTTTTACTGTGTTGAGCGCATCTGATTGAAGATCTTCTATTCTGTAAGTTCGAACACTAAGATTCAGCTTCACCCTTAGGCATTATTTATAGTTTATAGTTTAGTACGATGATGGGTGTTTTTGTTATGAAAATGGAAATTTTGTTTATATAAATTAAATAAAAAATATTTAAAAAAATTAAATAATTTTATAAAACATTTAAATAATATTTATTCGTAAAAAAATCGAAAAAAAATTAAATCCTCTAAACTCATGTTAAATTTTTATTTAAAATAAATCAATACTGGTTATTAAACTTAAATATTTCTAGGATGATTTTGAATCTACCATTTTTCTTTTAGGAAACCATTCTTACTAAGACTCATTTTCTTTCATTTAGTGGGTAAAGGATCTTGAGATCCAATATTTTCTAAGATTTCCCTCAATGAGCGTTTGATTTATACTTTGGGTCCATTCTATATGGTGTATGTCTCACAACGTCGGCATCAAGTTAAATTTCTATCTAGTGGGTCAATCTCTACTCTCTTTTTTTTATATGCATTTTAAATAATGATTTATATAAGCAAAGACATTAAGAAAGGCCCTAATATGGAAGTAGCCTTAGTCATTGTTCTTTCATCCAACAATCAATGATCACCAAGTATTTGGGTTTTCATGAAAGGCTCTTATGTGTTATATTTGTAATGTTAGTATGTGGGTTTCTCTTAAATATTCATGTCATTCATTTTCTCCTTGCTATATTCATCGAGAAGGATCTTCACTATTTGAAGATGATAACTTGAATACCAGTGTCACATAATTAGTGTCATTGGTATCTTCTCAAGTGAATTAGTGCATCTTCTTCAATTTTTTATTAAAGTGACATTGCCATTGGTTGGGCCTTCGTTCAAGTCAAGTTACTTCCTTGTTGTGCATCAAAATTTGGTTTACTTATGGTTTTCCTTTTGGAAATATCATTTGTAGGAAAAACCATTAATAAATTTGGTAAATTATGCATTGATATCTCTTTGGGAATTATAAACTACTTCATCTACTCATGTTTGATCTACATCAAACATTGTAAATGCCAAAGTCTTAGCACCCCATAATACCCACACTATTTTTCACCCTTGATTTTTCTAAATTGGCATAAGAATAGAGCCTTGAACTCTCTATACAAGGTTTGAATTGTTGAATGAAACAGGTACTCATCTAGCATTAGTAAGTTGTCATCCTTAGTTTCATTGGAAACAAGTTCTTCACCCTTTTTTCATTGGAGAAAAGCTTCATCCTTTACTCAAACTCATATATATGTTTTAAGGGTTCTTTCCCTTCTCAATTTTCTATTATCAAGGTTATGCTATGTACTTCTACTCAAAATAGGTTTATGGCATACCTCGGGTAAATTTCATGGTTTCAATGTGATCATCCCTATGGGATTTTGTTATGATATTCCCTTGATGAAACTTCCATGTACAAAATGCCTTAGTCATAAAGATCTTACTCTCTTATTTTATGGATAGTTGTATATAGATAACCCATATTAAATTTTGACCTTGACAACTTATCCCTATTGATTGCACTAGTTTCTACTACAATTCAGTACTTACTCCTATCAAATGGAATGATCACCTTCTTCCAATCTTATCTAAACAATAATGCCAACATCTCAGACCAAAATGTGCCTCTTATCGAGTATATCCATGGTCTAGCAAAGAGCATTCAATATGTTTCTCTTGATAGTCCTCTCAAAACCTCAAAGTTGGCACATTTCTTAAACCCATGACATTTAGTCTTAATCATAGTCATCCTTTCAATGTTCATCTGTGTGTTTGGTTTTTGAATTGTCACTATACTATGAGACAAAGGTGGTTGATCAATTACTTGATTCCAATAGATGGATGAAATATTGTTGACCTTAATCTCTATGTTGATGACCACTTCATATATTAGTGTCTCAGTGACAACCCTTGGAACATAAAGGTCCTTTCAAAAAAGGAACTGCCCTTCCATACTTTTACAGCATTAAAACCCATATCTCATCCTAGTCAATAATGAGTAGACAATCAAGGAGATCATAAATCTTCTTCAAAGATTTATTCTCTTGAGAAAACACTTGTAGTTGTTTGTTGGCTATTATACCTTGATTTCTAATGATCCTACTTTCTTTCTAGTAAGTTCTGGTCTTTGAGTTATACCCTTTGCAAATTGGTTGTGTGCTCAAATTTCTTTTATTGTTTTCTCTAGTGTCCTCCTTTTCTTTAGGAAAGGTTGGCCTTCCTAACCTAATATAGTTCTTCAACGGACTTCAGTAGCATTTCCTCATCTAATATTAGTTCTTCATCAAACCTAGGTAATCCATACTTCTCAAATTTGGATTGTGTTGTGATAAAATCTTCCTTGTGATTCTCCTTGTCTTTGACTACTTGAAATTTCTCGGGTGGAAATTCCCTATCTGTTCTATTATGTGTGTTGGGATTACAATTCTAGTATGTGTATTGGGACTACAAGAGCAACAATAACTTGTCCCGGGATACAATTAAAAATATAATTAGGGGTTGTGTTTCTAAATATATTGTGGACAAAGAAATTATATGCCTTTGTCCTTCTAGAACTACAAAAGTAATAGTAACTTGTTCAAGAATACTAAAAATACAATTATGGGTTATGTTCCTAAATATATTGTGCGATAAAATTTGTATTCCTTGGTCCCTCCAACCATGGTTACCACTAACAAGTTGTCTCCTTGAGTTTGGACTTAGAAGGTGTTATGCTAAGTTGTAGGTCCTTGTATTGGTTTCCCCATTGCCCTTTCCAAATTGAAATTCATCTTTTGTTCTACAATTAAAATTTATTTTGGTTTCAAGAAAACTTACCTACATTACATATTGAGAAAAGTTAAATTTGTTCAACCTCTTTGGTGTCTTTTCTCTCTTTTGGTCCTAGTATTGTCAATTGGTTGCTTTCCCATTTTGGCATGTTTCAAATTTTTTTCTTGAATTTATTGATCATTTTTCCAGTCCAATCTTCTTTGTTATGCTCTTTAGCTTAAGTATTTGGCTACATTTTATCCTGCATCTCGATGGCTATGTTGAGTGCTTCCTGGTATGACTTTGGTTTGTACTTTCATAATTGTGATAGGAGGGAAGGTTAAAAGATTGAGATAAACCAATACATGCATATTAGTTTAGAATATTATACTTGCATTACTAGAGGGCCAAAAGTTCCACTAAAAACTAACACTGTGTCCCTCCTCGAAATAGGGCCAATGCTATGCTCTTTATCTTAAGCATTTGGCTTGATTTCATCCTCCATCTCATTTGTAGTGTTGAGTGCTTCCTAGTATTACTTTGGTGTGTACTCTCATAATTATGATAGAAGGGAATTCTAAAAGCTTGAGATGAATCGATACTTGCATACAAGATTTAGAATATTACACTTGCATTGGATAAAAAGATCCTTTAGTTTGAAGTCATATTATACTTGCATTAGATAAAATATCTTAGGACTGTGTCCCTCTTCTTTACTGTGCTTTTTATGTTAACTATTTGGATCCATTTCATCCTCCATCTCGATGGCTATGTTGAGTGCTTCTTGGTATGAATTTGGTTTGTACTCTCATAATTGTGATAAGAGGGAAAGCTAAAAGCTTGAGATGAACTAATAAATGAATATAATACTTGCATTCGATAAAAGGATCCTTTAGTTTGAAGTCATATTGTCACACTACTTTGCCTCTCAACTTTTGAGCTCCTCTAAGCTTTGTAAAAATATAGGTCCTTTTGTTGGGATACCTAAATGCCTCCTTCAAATGATTAATCACTCCATCTAACACTTTAACTATGGTTGCTTATCAAACCTTAAATGCTACACCCTTCAAAATACCTTTAAAAGTTACCCATTTTGTTGACTCTCTTCATTCTTCAACTTCCTAACAAGTTTAGTGAGCCCTAAGGTAAACATATAATTATTTACATTCCCTGTCTCCATCAATGCTACACCCTTCAAAATACCTTTAAAAGTTACCCATTTTGTTGACTCTCTCCGTTCTTCAACTTCTTAACAAGTGTAGTGAGCCCTAAGGTAAACAAATAATTATTTGCATTCCCTGTCTCTTTTAAAGTGCAACATTTCTCTTGAAGTTTTGTTTTTCTCTTTTCTCCATATCCATCTTAATATAATGTTCTATACATGGATCAAATGCATTGAATCTAACTCTTTGGATTCTTTCTTGAAGTTTTGTTTTGCTTTTCTTATTTTCTCTGTATCCATTTCAGTACAATGTTCTATACAAGGATAAAATCTAGCTCTTTGGATTCTCCAAAACTTAGCAAGGTACAAGGTCATGAGGTGCTTTAATGCTTCATATATACACATGTAGTGTAGCTCTCTCAATATATCTGAATTTTTCTAAGGCTTCAATCTACATGATCTTAAATGTACATTATATCATTATCCATTTTGCTACCCATTTTGTTGACTACCTCTGTGATTCAACTTCCTAACAAGTGTAGCGAGTGTTAAAGGTAAGCATGTGATTCTTTACATTCCCCGTATCTTTTAAAGTGCAACATTTCTCTTGAAGTTTTGTTTAACTTCTTTTCTCCATATCCATCTCAATACAATGTTCTATACAAGGATCAAATGTATTGAGTCTAACTCTTTGGATTTTTTCTTGAAGTTTTGTTTTGCTTCTTTTCTGGATATCCATCTCAATACAATGTTCTATACCAAGGATCAAATCTAACTCTTTAGATTCTTCCAAAACTTAGCGAGGAAAATATTATGAGGTGATTGGATATTTCATATACACATGTAATATATAACTCTATCAATATCTTTGAACTAGGCGGATCAAATCTAACTCTTTAGATTCTTCCAAAACTTAGTGAGTAAAATATTATGTGGTGTTTGGATATTTCATATACACATGCAATATATAACTCTATCAATATCTCTGAACTAGGCTTTAATCCACCTAAAAACTCTCTCAATATCTCTAAACTATTCAATCTACAATATCTCTAAACTATTCCAGAACTAATAATCTACATGATCTGAAACTCTCTCAATGTCTCTAAACTATTCTAAAGCTAATAATCTACGTAATCCGAAAAATACATTAATACAAAATTTTGAAAAAGTGAATTCTCAATTTTACACTTTAAATTTCGAAAAAGTAAATTCCCGAATTCTCATTTTTACGCTTTTAAATTTCGAAAAAGTGAATTCCCATTTTTACACATACAGCGTGGCCCACCGTGGGGCTCGAACCCCAAATTCTTATTTTTGCAGCCCCCGCCGAACAGGAACAAAAACTTACTACGTCGCCCACCGTGGGGCTCGAACCCACGACCACAAGGTTAAGAGCCTTGCGCTCTACCAACTGAGCTAGACGGGCTGCGATATGATTTTACATCCTTTCATTTGCAGTGCAGCCGTTATGATGCACTGACATACTCCCCTCCGTGGACTGTGTATTCTTAGGGATGGTTTACATGAAGTGTGGGTTTTTGTTTTTTATATATATATAAAAGTTGTATCTTTTTTAATGTTGGATTAAATTGTTTCATTGGTTAATAATTTATTTTTTTTTGTTAGGTAAAGAAGTAGATCAATATCTTATAACCTAAAGATAGTAAAAATATTAGATAAATAATTATCTCATTATGAAGAAACATTTTAAAAAATACCAAGTAAATAATTATTTTATAAAATATGGTTTTCCTGAAATAATGTGTTTCGGTTAAGCAAATAGATTTAAATCAACATTTTTTTTTGAATTTAGATTTTTTTGAGATGAGTAATTTACATATAAGATTTTTGGATCCATTACATTATGTTTTTTGAGTCTATGTTTCGAGCCAACTAGTATAACTTATTATCAGGGCACTCACTCAAAAAACAAAATGTGATGGATCCAGAAGTCTTATATCTAAAATGTCTATTCTTATAAACATAGCATCCAAAACTAGCTATTGTTCAATTTGCTTCTTCAATCCTTCCAAAGTTTTTTTGGGTGCAATCATCTTTGTCTCTTGCAAGAATTGAGCAGGTTGATTTTTTAGAATTTTTTTAATTGAAATTAACTATTTGTAATACTTTTGAAGATGATGTGATTAGTAAAACAATGAGGTTGTTTTATTTTAATGATTCGATCATGAAACCCATAATAAGCACTTGAAGAACTGAACTTTTCTCTTCCTCTTGTGGCCTCAGTAACAAGCTGGTTCTCAGTTCACTGACATTCTATTAGCAGAGGACACATCTAATTCTAAGTTTGCCAATCTTTATTATATTGTTTTTAGCCAATATCTCAAGGACTATAAAGTCCTCTCTCATAGTTTAAAGCAACGAGTAGTCTTGTGTGTTTGAAATTCAAAACATTTGAGATTTTACACTCATTTTTAATTTCCTTTGTTCTTGTGCCAACAAATACCCTTTTTTCACCCTGTGGGATTGACAAAAGCAGTTATATTTTCTTAGGAAAAGTGTCACAGCATCACTAATCAGCATAATAATTAAGGAAAAGAACAATATCATATCATCTAAGTTTCAAAAATCTTGCTACATGCCTTTCAAAAATCAATATTATCCCTTAGAGAAGATTCATCGTTTTCATTTTTACACATTTTATCAAGTAGCTCCTATGGTTGCATTTT
>APFE030634931.1:6141-17592 GCA_000404065.3 Pinus taeda | reverse complement strand
AAATGGACTTCTCTGGAGATCTAGGCAGAGGGGATTACCAAACCAATCACAAAACTGCAGAATACTTTTTACGGTATGGCAGTCAATCTTCCTGAATGCTATGTTCAGTGCATTGCAATCGATAGGGCGGTAGACACAGCTTCATAAGGATAAAGGATGCAGCCTATTGTGGTCTCCCAAAATATACTCGACAGTATGTCGGAGCACAATTCCGTACTGGCACTTGCCATCTCAGAGTGGAGGAATCACCCAACCAACAATAAAAACAACAGTTACCAAGTTTTACGACGCTGGAATACGTCTCTAGCCTAGACCTCTATATGTTGTGCGTTAGGTTCCAAAGCATTGTTAGATTCATTAAATTTATTTTAAGTTGATCTTGCTTAAAAATTTGCCTTTCAGGTTCACTGCGTGATATGTATACAATTCCTAAAATGCAGTCTAAGATGATAAACAAACGTTTAATATTCTTTTGACAATGAAAATCCTAGCTACTAAGGAAAGAAAGTTAAGAATCTTTCAGCAAAGAGCACAGAGCACACGCTAAATGAACTGTCCTAAATCAAACCAAGCAGTCAAAATGAAAATGCACATGCATGTATTTGTTTTCAGCCTTCTTAATGTATGAATGGTGATAAGAAAGCTATGTGCAAATCTGAATTACTTTCAAAGCGACAATACTCAGCAAATTTCTTTTCAAAATGAAGTGAAGGTAAGAGAGACACTTTGCAATTTCGAAATGAAAATTGCTTTTCGACACTTTAAAAACTACTAATTCAAATCATATGCAATAGTAACTGTATAATCAACTATCAAGAACGATGGGATTGTCTTCTAAAACTGAAAACGACAGCTACGACACTTTCAGATCAAGAAACGACAGTTCGACTATGCTACTTTTTTGCAAAAGAGAACTGAAAATAGCGCACAATACATAAAAACACTTACAATTCTTTGCACTATGCAGGTGGAATAATGTAAGAGAAGGGGATTTTCACAGAGATACACTGACCATAGACAACAAAACTCCTGAATAGGACTAAAAATAGTGAGGAAAAAACCAAAGTCTGAAGGTAAAGTTAACCTTCCCTGACCATCGCACCTGTCACACTGTGAATTCAGTATGCAGCACACCTACTACACTCGGGAAGTGCGATGCATACAGACTGCCTTGAAGACAAGGTGCGATGGTACCAGTGCGAGACTTTGAACGAGTTTTTACTCACAATTTGCAATTCAGTTCAGGGATTTAGGCCGAGTAAGTGATGTTCAGTATATATAAATCACAGGGGTTCATCGAACAAATCCAAGGGATTCGCTAGGTAGTACAGGAAAAACTGGAAAAGACCCAAGCCAAGTACAAGGCAAGGCATGATAAGCATCAGACTGAGCATAGTTTCGAAGTTGGTGATCAAGTCTGGTTGTATATCAGCAAAGACATAATGCAAGGTGAAGGTAAGACGCTGAAGCCAATAACGTATGGACCTTTCAAGATACTTGAGAAAATTAGTGAGAATGCTTTTCGCCTTGATTTACCAGCTTACATGTACATCTACTCAGTTGTTAATGCAGACAGCTTGAGGCTATTTGAACCTTCATTCATTGAAGATCCCAAAGAGCAGAGTCAATTGCCTTTTATTGATGATCTGTTACCTAAATGTCTCAATAAGTTGCAGGAAGATACAGTTCTGGACAGGAAGGTGAGAACTACGCAAAGGGGGGGTGTTGAGTACCTGAGAATTGCACTCAAAGGTTCAAAACCAAGCAGTGCAAAATGGATAGAAATTGAGCAAGCGAGGAATCTATACCCTCACTTGATTGATGCTTAAAAACCAACTTTTGGTGGTCCAAAATATTTTTCAGTGGAAGGTCGTGATCCAAATCAGATCCTAAAGAATTCTCTAAGTTCTCATAACTCTGTAAAATTCATGCCAAAGTTTCAAAGACTTACAAAGGTCGAGCTTATCATAAATATCCTCAAACAATTGTAATTTGTGAGCAGCGCCAAGCAACGAGGACCCTCGGTCAAGCATGCCGACCGTAGGCCCATGGTAATGCGCGCTGCCACGAAACAACTAAACGGGAAGCCTTTTTTAAAAACAGGGGAGGTTTCTGACATGCGATAAGTCGCTAATCGCATATCGCTGGGAAAACCCCTCAGAGAAGAAAAAGCCCTGAGCAACTAGACCCGAAAAGTCAAAAACTGTACCGAATTCGTAGATTCCATCAAAGGCGGGTCCCACACGAAAACCGACAAGATATCAGAAGGGCTTCGAGCAGTAAGCAGTTTCAGTCGAGTCCCACCCGATGCCACACACTGGGTGCCATGCATCCAACAGAAGAGAGAGAAAACCGCTCACATCGGACAGGTAAACGTCATGCAACTTACCTGCCTGATATGGACAAAGACTGTACGATCTGGAGGCTCCAGATCAATAGCGGACATGCAATCCGATGAATGACCGGATTCAACGAGGTAAACATGCCGAAGTTGTATAAAGTTTGAAGTCCGGCATGAACGATGGGTTGGCAGAGGAATTATGTTCGTGGGCAATCTGGGAGTTAAACGGAAATAACGACCGTTCAAACATTTCCAAGAGAACTGACACTCATTTCGTTATGAAACAGGTGACCACCTTCCTGTAAGGCATTATATAGTGATGATGACACCAAACAGAGGAATTCAAATGAATAGAGGTAGGAGAACCAGAGCGCCAAGAAGCAGAAATGAACAGACAGAAAGTAGATTGGATTTAAAGCCACGAACTGATAGAAACAAAGCAAGCAGTGAGTTAGTCAAGGTAGAAATCCAAGAGCAGAGAATAGAGAGAAGAACTCGAGCTGACCTAAAGGCAGCATCGAGCCAGACAGAGTCAGAGAGAGTCTGCGTACTCTAGAGAGGGGTTGAGAGGTTCAAACGAACTCCTTTGTACTTTCCTGTCATGTATGAGTCTCAGATTGGGCTCATACTATTGTGACCAATAGAGGTCGAGAGTTCAGTAAGGAGAGTCTGTGTACTCCAGAGACTTGGGGGATCCAAGTCTAGTCCTACTGATTTATATCTGTTGAGTGAGACTCAAATTGAGCTCATTGTTGTAAAAACTCTGCTTCGAAAACATAATAAGAGAGGCCACCACTGAAGGCTGGACCAGGAGACGTAGCCCAGGAGCATTGTGTGAACTCCTTATTAAACTTGTTGTATTTACATGTTTTACTATTTTTTTTTCTCTAACTGCTTCAGTGTGTGTGTATTTCGCAATTTTATCAATCCGTTGCATAAAGTAACATAGGCACATCCATGCACATGAGTCTGTAATACCTTTAATTCTTTGTCCTAGATAAATTCCAGATCACGAATGCATGACACTATTTTGCACGAACGGTCACCGATTCAGTGACTCATTTCACACACATGCATGTTTTTCCATTTTCTGAATCTTGCATTCGTTGTTTTCATGCATGATCATTCACTCATGCTTACACTCAGTATCGCCATGAATTCACATCTTCATATGCTTTCAGTTGTTCGTTGGTGGGTCTAGGCAACCTTGGCCTAGACTATGCCTTGCCCGTACAGCATTGCACAATTCTGAGAGGGAAGGCTCTGCCTTCCTCATAGAAAATGCACAAATCTGGCCAGATAGTGTCCTCCAATATTTCTTTGTGCAATTATGATAGGTAGTGTTTGTTGGCCCATAAAGTTGTGTAATGCAGTACCTAGGCTTGCATGACTTGCTAGCTAAAATTGTGCATTTTGCAATCTCAGCACTCAGCAGGTCATTCTAGATTGTGCATTGCACAATTCCAGTAGTCAGCCAGCCTCTAAACAGTCCAGGCTTCCTTTTGCACAATTCCGAAAGTCAGTCTCTGTGCCTCCCAATGAAAATTGCGCAATCCTTGCATTGATTTCCCCAAGTATGCTGCATGTCAATCCTCAAGTTTTCTTTGGTTTTAACTGATAGATTTCTTTCCATGCACGTCTCCATGTCTCTAGATATAGGAGGTGTTCGTCTGTCTCTTAGCAATTTAGGATCAATGGCCTCCAAGAGAGTAGGTTCAAAGGACACCGACGGAAGCGCAACTGGAGAAGCAGTTGAGCTAGTGTCTATGAGTTTGCTAATTTACGAAGACACCAAGCTGATCGTAGACAAAGACATCAAGATGAAATGGTAAGGGTCAATGATGCATTTTTAGGCACATTTGGGGAAGATCTTGAAGACCATAAAGTCTATGTGAACATTCACAAGTTTGGCTTGTACCAGATTGCATGCAGGTATCCTACGTTCCCATGCGTGAACATGATACATTAGATTGTCTCGCACACTGATCTTGAGACGATGGTATTGAGGAGTGTCAGCGGGACAGAGATTGCTACCTTCAGGGCACACAACTATCAGCAGATGTACCACTTGTAAAAGCCAGTGGTCACCATGGAAACACCCTTCAACATACCTGTTACACAATAATTTGTCACCGTTGGTCACCGTCCCTGTTACCCTTGTTTTCGTACATTGGAGGACACATTTATGGACCTGTGACCAGTGAAATAACCTAAAAACACTTGCATCATGTTCCCCTGAGTATGTACTTCATGTTCCCTGAAGACACCTTTTGCAGATTATCCCTAAAAAGTGCCTTTTTTCCATTAGCGCGGGTTCACAGTGTCTTACCCGCGCCAATGACTCAGTTCCTTAAAAGTGGGCACACCCATTAACGCTCTGTCATAGAGCAAAGCCCGCACCACCTAAATTTGGTTATGATTTTTAGCCAACGCGCACTCATATGTATTTTCCTCTTTGTTCATGGAGTTCTCTGAGAGAAAAATCCTCATGAAAGAGGTCGAGTGTCATCTTTTTATCCATGACAACTAAGTTCAGTGGATTTTCAGGGATAATGCTAATCTTCAATAGGCGTCCTGATACAATGCATACTCCTTCCTCCTCCATCTATAAATAACTGTCCTCCTGCATTAAACCAACTAGTTTTTGCTAGAGTCATTCTGAGTGCTGAAGTAATGCTAGAGTGGTAGTGAGAATTGAGAAGTATAGAGGGGTTATGCTACCAAAATTTGAGAGAGAAGAGGTCACTTTGCAAGGCGTGTGTGGCTGCTTGCCCAGTCAGAGGAGGTTCAACTTCAGAACCTTTGGTTGTAATCTTTCCCTGTTTTTACTCATTAATAGACGACTATCATTATGGTTCCACTCATGTGTCTTTATCACGGTAATTGAGTTATATCTTTTCTGACCGATATATAATTGCATATACTGGATTTTATGCTTGTGTTTGTATCGTTCTTTGCATGTGCAGGTACATTCACGAGGATCGTGGGGATTGTGACCAGCCGGAGCAAAGGAACGGAAGCGACGATTCTTCTACAACTACTAGCGTTGGAATCCAGGTAGACCATCATGATCGATCTCTGATTTGTGCAATTAGGAACCTACGTGTTAGCGTTGTGTGATTGTTGCTAGACCCGTGTTGGGCTAGTGGGATCGCCTCTGTCCGCAGAGGGGATTTACCAATTCAACAATTTGGCGACTCCACTAGGGAGAAGCTTGTTGTTTGTTTTTGTGTTGTTTGATTTGTAAACTGTAGACGGAGCCTGAAGCACGACCAAATAGCCTTCGAAACACTATTGCTATGCAGTAGTGAAGTAGATCAACGCCACTTTAGTCAATCTCCGGTTTAGTTTACGAACTGAAAAATTTCAACCTTGCCTTGCATGTCAATTTTATTCTTGTTTACTGGCTTGAATAGCTTTCTGGGTTGAAGTTCTTACTGTTTCTTGCTTGCTGGCCTTCCTAGATACTGTAAACCAAGCCTGGGACTACCTGTTTTGTTTTTTTTGCCTGGAAAACTTGATTAGCGTGGTTTTTCTTCTGACAGTCGCGCTGGTTGGCGCCTGTTGCTATCAGACAACCCGCGCCAATCTCTCCATATCGCGACTTGCAGTCTGACATTCACGCCAGACTTGTTAATTTTCTCAATTAGCTTGTTTGTCAGCCTTCTGAGCTTGGATCTATATCTCTTTGCATCTTTTACACCTCCTGGAAGTTTGTTGGACTGTATGTGACTAGTTGTTCTTTTCATCCTTCAGTTGTTCGCCTTTTTCTATCGATTTTATATCTTATCCCTCGAGGCTTTGCATGTCGAGCCTTCTGTCGGATTTATGGTTTGCTGATCCAGTCGGTTTATTGGTTGTTTTCCACATTCCTCTGGTAGTTGTACAATTTTTTCATTATATGCTGCAAGTAACTCACTTTTAGCTTGTTTATTTCTTGCCTGACTTCATTGGAACTTAGATTACATGGTTCTTTGAAGGTCTTGGTGTTTTCTTTGCTTTGATAGGTCATTTTTCACGTTTCAGAACTGGTTCTAGATTCCTTTGAAACATAATGCTCACATTCTAGAGGTCTAGGTTAGAGACGTGTTCCGACGTCTTTAAACCTAGTAGTTTATCGTTGAGTGGTTGGGTGATTCCTCCACGGTGAAACGGTAAGTGCCAGTACGGATTGTGCTCCCACTTCCGTCGAGTTATATACTTGGGGACCCCTATAGCTTGCAACCTTGATCATAGGAGCGAGTCTGCCACCCTACAAAGCCGTAATGCACTGAACACAGCATTCGGGAAGATTGACTACAGTACGGGAAGTCCTTGGTGTTCATCTAATCGCCAAGGTGTATAAGCAGTTTTACGGATTGTTTGGCAAACCTTTTACCTAGATCTCCAGAGTAGTCACTTTTGATCCTTTTCAGACTCTCTAAAAGAAAAGGTGTAAGTGAGAAGCTTTTCACTTCGTGCTCATTAAATAATCGAAGGAGACTAGAGTCATCTTTTCTTCCTTTTCTCAACTCTTTAAAAGTGAAAAGGTCAACTTCAATGTCATAAAACCTATTTGGCCATGATCACATATAACCTGGTTAAATCTTGTGTGCGCTAGCTTGAGTAGTTTTTCATTTTGATATGGCAACCTTTCCAGGATTCACCAACCCAAGTTCCCCTCCTAATGGGAATCCTGGTCGTTTCCCTTCTCCTGGAAATACTGGTGCTCTTTATATGGCGACATTAACCCTTCCAGGGTTAACTGTCGGGTTACCAGTTTGGTTATTTTAAAACTCTGTGGTCCCTACTGTCTCGGCTGATACTCCATCAATCCCTCCACCTGCACAACATCATGTTGAACCTAAGGTGGACCCCTCCCCTTCGACACCTACTTGTACGTCTCCTTCTTGTACTTCGCCTAGCGAAAGTCTCGATTCGAGTAACCGGGTGGCTAAGAAGAAGAAGACCAAGAAGAAGAAGTCTCCTAAGGGAGAGGCTACAAACACAACAACGACTACAAGCACAAATGTTGCTCCATCACGGACACCAGAAGTCGGACTCCTTCCCACTCCTCCGTGGAAGGTTAAGTTTCCTTATCGATTATGCAAGGGGGACCATCTTCTTCGTGATTGTCCTGGCATTCCCAGGGTCTTAGACGTCTGGTCCCGTGATCCGGCCCGTCCTTCATCGTCCACTGAAGCTCAGGGCGATGCTCCCTCCGTAGTTGGTCATGTCACGGGAAAAGGGAAGATTCGATTCCCCTGCAGATTTTGTGAAGGCAATCATCCCCTTCACCTTTGTCCACTCATGGATAAAGCCTCCACTGTTTTGGAAAGTCTTACGGTTCCCTCGCGCCAACTCCCCGCTAGATATCAGTGTCTTTCTGCAGCTACAGATCGTCCTCCTGCTGACCACAAGATTGGTTTAGCCACCTCTCTTGTTCATCCTCCTCTTCCTGAACCTAGCTCTAGCCAGCCTGCTCCAGACCAACCGTTGGTCAGAGAGAGTGTCGACTCGGGTTCACCGCCCCTCGACCACCCTGTTCTCGAAGAACGTCATGATCATGTTCTTCTTGTCTCATCACATTCTCCTGAGTCCGCAAACGACCCGCTTATCCCAGCTACATCTGAGGGTCTTTCTTCGGTTCCGTTAGAGCAAGGGGGCAATCATACGATTCCCCCACCAAGTAGTTCAGTCGTTTCCTTCGAATGGAGTCACTTGATTGCTTACCGCCTTCCATCCCATGTGCCTTTCCAGATTACTGTACATGCCTATGATATGGCCATACCTGGCACTGTTTTGGATGAAGGCGCGTCGGTCAGTCTTATGTCGCACACTACTTGGCAAGCTCTCGGTTCCACGCAGCTCAGGCCGGTCACGCAGACTCTGTTGGCTTTCGACGGAGGAGCATGTCCATCTCTAGGAGTCCTCCTGAAGTTCCCTATTACTTTGGGAGGTAAAACCGTCTATATAGACGTGTTGGTTACCCAAGGTACTTTAGATTTCAATCTTCTCCTTGGCCGTGACTATATTTATGCCATGGGGGCCCTCATCTCTTCACTTTTCCGTGTGGTTTTCTTTCCACACAATGGAAGGATTGTAACTATCGATCAATTATCGTTCTTTAGTCCCACGGTGCCTCCTTCGCAGTTGTCACCCCCTCCTGGTTCTCATCCACCGGTTGTATCTGCCCCCTCGCAGGTCAACTATGTGGCTACCTCTCCCGTGCCTATATCCAACACTGCCGCCATCGTGCATAGTGTTCTGGGGGCATTGGGTCCCGACTTCCAAGACATTGACCTGCTATCGGGAGCGCCACTCTTGGAAGCCCCGATTTTCTGTTCATTATGATGCAGATCGGGCGGAGCATAGTTCATTTGCCTCTGTCAAGCTCCCTAAAAAATGAAACAAGGAGTCCCGAGGATAGTTTTGTTAATGTATCAACCTCGTTAAAATAATGAAACGGCCTATATCCGAGGATAGTTCATAACCATTATGTCAACCTCGTTAAAACAATGAAACGTGAGACCATTTTGTCAAGCTTCAACCCATTTTCAATGGACTAAAGCTTGGGGGGCATGTACCTCGGATTGCGTCATGATCCTCAGATTGCGTCATAATCCTGGGGGGCATGCCCGTTTCATTTCCCATCAAGCATAGTTTGCATATGTACCATGTGTTTTTTAAGCTTGTATAAAAATAAAATTTCCCGTAAAGCATAGTTTGCATACGTGATTCTCATGTGTGTTTTTCAAGCTTTCGTAAAAATAAAATATATAAATGTGTGTGAATACATTCCAATGGGTCGTTTGTTATGCAGTAGATACATTAGATTACATGTGTGTCGAACAGTCACATAGCATATAAAATGCACAATCACGTGAAGAAAAGATCCATATAGGAATAACCATAAGCACATAAAAAACATAATAATGAATCATATTATATATATATAAATAAATAATTATATATATAAATATATAGTTGAGTCAAAATATTCGCCCCGCGCGTTACAAAAATTAATACATGTCCCAAGTCTATACAGCCACTGATAGCGTACTCCTCAAAAAATATGCAAAAATGAAACCTAGGCGTCTAAACACGGTTATGCTCATGATAGCATGTCACCGCTCGCACCAAACGTCTCAACAGACGATGGAAACGAGTAGACACTCCCACCGTGTGCCTCTGATAAGCTCTAGGTACATCCGCCAATCTGCCGTAGTCTAGAATACCTCGAGTAAGTGCCTCAAGGTTCTGTACGAGATCATCCTCACCCTCTATCTGAGGATCCACTGCAGGTTATGCTCTGCGCACATTGTGAGGCAGGTCAGCTGGTCGCTCTGCACCAACATCTGTATACATACATAGACGCTGTAAGGAATAGGCATGTATTAACAAAAAAATTCTTAAATACGTAAAAACATTAAAAAAACAAAGAGTTCTTACCCAGCTCCTCATCCCAGTCCTCTCCGTCAGGCAGAGGGCCAGTCCTCAATGACGATCATCTGGTGTCGGAGCCAGATAAAGAACTCGGGCTTCCATGACATCTGTTGGCCCCTTCCTCCTCTGGGCATAAGTTCTGCCCATCGATGCAACCTCGGTTCCCTCAACACTGGATCTGTCACTATTCCCCCGGGTACCCGGAAGATTGGCAGTCGCTCTAGAAAGAAAGTCACAATGATTGACCCATATCCAAACTATTTGTTTCCATCTCGCTTACACTTGGTAAGCTGTCGTTTAATATTGGTCATCACCGCCGTGGCCCAATCAAACAATGTTGGATGGAGACACTCAGTGGCCAGCAGAAAATGATTTTTGCTGGCCTCATGGGGCGCCTGTATCCCAGCTGCCCGGGTAATGGTAAACAAAATAACTCGTAGAACCAAGTTGGGCACCGTGTTGATATCTATCTTCCTGCTGTTTACTCCAAACCGTGCTCCAGGACACACTATTTCCTTCACCTCCTCGATCTTCTCCCGGGAAGGTCGACTGCCTGTCAAGATAGGACGTGCACCTCATCGTGATAACCCAGTGATGAAATAGACATCGGAAACATCCAACTCCAATGTCTGATCCTTCAGGCGAAATACCTGATCCTCTACATCCCAAGCATCTACTATGAAGCGTAGTAGCTTAGGTTGTGCACGTAGGTATGAAGTATGGAAGAATTTTTTCAATCCGCAATCTCTTAAAGCATTCATGCAGTCATCATCCTCCAAAGCCAGGGCATCAACTTCATTATGCTCTCGTTCCTTCCATTCAAGAACCATTTTTAGCGAAATCCTGCAACCAAAGACAAAATTTCAATTGTTAAATAATTATTGAAACATAAATTGAAAGAATTTTGCAAATTTAACGGTCCAATTTGGTGAAAAATGGGATCGCGCAATTGGCGCGACTGTTTCTAAAACAGTCGCGTTAATGGCGCGACCCCTATAGGGAGAAATCGCCATTGGCGTGGTCCCGTGCTAGAAACCCGCGCCAATGGCGCAGCCCTAAAAATTTGCAAATCCCTTTGCAGGGAGCTGAAATATGGATAAAAACTTGAAAAAATGGAATGAAAACAAAGCTAGGGATGAGGCCTCTTACCTGTTGCAGATGGCGGCTCGAATGGTCTCCTGGATCGATCGCAATCAGCAACTGAACTTTGCACTAAAAACCCTCCAACAGTGAACGCATAAGGTAAAAAGTGAAAAGTAAATTTATTTTTTACTATTTTACTATTTATAACACTATTTTGACCTAAAAATACATTAGAAATGATGTTTTTGAGTATTTTTAGGATATTTTCATGTCGAAATGGGTTTTACGCTGTTTTTTGAATGATGACAAGGTTAGGTGCGATTCAAACGAGCTTCTTTTTAACTTTTTCAAGCTCAGTAAAAACATGAGAAAATGTTACTTATGGTCTGCTTTCAGCTCTTTTCCTGACCTTTTAAAGAGGAAAAGATAGCCGAATTATTCCTCTTGGCTCGTTAAAACGTTACTAAAGGGGCGGTCGTTTTAAGTTCTTTTATCGACTGTTAAAATATAAAAAGATTACCGGGTTTTTGTCGTTTCAAACTCGTTAATGGTTATGAAACGACGTGGTTTTGATCACTTTTCTACTTTTTCAGGTCGAAATC
>APFE030634928.1:0-11071 GCA_000404065.3 Pinus taeda | reverse complement strand
GAGTCATTTATCAAAATCACGTCTGGATTACAACAGACACAATCCAGGGTCTTGCGCTCCACCTCGACCCGAACATAAGTACAAGTTCAAGCATGTGAAAATGTGAGCTGAAGTCAAACATGCATGAACATCGTCTGATTACCAGCCAATGATGAAAGTTGTTAATAGACGCGAGAGGTACCACCAATAATGATAATGGCCCTCAAGGTACTATAGGTACAATCTACGACATGTGAATGAATGAGCCGATGTCGAACACCCGTAGAGTTATATGATTGGAGGCCAATGACGAAAACCTCGCGTCGAACATGAAGAACCTGCCATTAAGGCATGCAGGCTCCAAGGTACCAAAAGGGAGTCTCTAGGTCACTTGCCTGGATAATGAGCTGAAGTCGACAGGAAGAGATCTTCGTCGAAGGTGGGCCATAATGTTTCCCACATCATCGACACGAGACGGGAAGAGACAATGTTGTGAATTTAAGATTTATGAACTATCAGACAGAGGTGGTTTATTTCAGAGGTCAACTTCTCTTGAACATATCGGCGAAATGACAGTGGAGTTGGCACTATTTGACATCAAAGGATCAAAGGTCATGATGACGAGGAAATGAGCAGATGAGAGGTAAAATAGGGTTACCCAGACCCACGGAGGCAAGTGAAAAAACAAGATGAGATATCCCCACCTCGACACGAAAGCAGAGAAGTGCCATGTTCAACAGTGACATACTGCCAACATGACAATGATTATGGTTCCAAAATTTTCTTTCTTCCCCCACCATTTCTGGCGAGTACCCCAATTATTTTTAACAAGCTTGATGGGGATAGCATATGCTTGTAGTATAAGTTCGACCTTCGGTCGAATCCAACCTAGTAACAGTTTAACAAGCCCTAGGGAGGAGAAGCTCAAATCTTGTCATGATGACGAGTCCAATGTCGTCAAAGTTGAACGAGTCCGACACAGGTAAAACTCGGAGTATTTTTCATGTTTAGAGAGTTTGAAAAAGACAAAGAAAAGAAAACTCCAGAGGTCCTTTTTCGTAGAGTTGTGTCTCTCGAGCCCGAAAAAGTATAAAATGATGCCCGAAAGAACCGCCCGATCATTACGACCGAGGAGTACTTTTCATGAATAATGATTTCGACCTGAAAAAGTAGAAAAGTGATCAAAACCACGTCGTTTCGTAACCATTAACGAGTTTGAAACGTCAAAAACCCGGTAATCTTTTTATATTTTAACGGTCGATAAAAGAACTTAAAACGACCGCCCCTTAGTAACGTTTTAACGATCCAAGAGGGATAACTCGGCTATCTTTTCCTCTTTGAAAGGTCAGGAAAAGAGCTGAAAGAAGACCATAGGTAACATTTTCTCATGTTTTACCGAGCTTGAAAAAGTTAAAAAGAAGCTCGTTTGAATCGCACCTAACCCTTGTGAGTTCACTGTTGGAGGGTTTTCAGTGCAAAGTTTAGCTGCTGATTGCGATCGATCCAGGAGACCGTTCGAGCCGTCGTCTGCAACAGGTAATAGGCCTCATCTCTAGCTTTGTTTTCATTCCATTTTTCAAGTTTTTTGTCCACATTTCAGCTCCCTGCAAAGGGATTTGCAAATTTTTAGGGCTGCGCCATTGGTGCGGGTTTCCAGCACGGGACCGCGCCAATGGCGATTTCTCCCTATAGGGGTTGCGCCATTAACGCGACTGTTTTAGAAACAGTCGCGCCAACCACGCGATCCCATTTTTCACCAAATTGGACCGTTAAATTTGCAAATTATTTCAATTTATGTTTCAATAATTATTTAACAATTGAAATTTTTCCTTTGGTTGCAAGATTTCGCTAAAAATGGTTCTTGAATGGAAGGAACAAGAGCATAATGAAGTTGATGCCCTGGCTTTAGAGGACGATGACTACATGAATGCTTTAAGAGACTGCGGATTGAAAAAATTCTTCCATACTTCATACCTACGCGCACAACCTGAGCTACTACGCTTCATAGTAGATTCTTGAGATGTAGAGGATCAGGTATTTCGCCTGAAGGATTAGACATTGGAGTTGGATGTTTCTGATGTCTATTTCATCACTGGGTTATCATGGCAAGGTGCACGTCCTATTTTGACAGGCAGTCGACCTTCTGGGGAGAAGATCGATGAGGTGAAGGGAAGAATATGTCCTGGGGCACGATTTGGACAAAACAGCAAGAAGATAGATATCAACATTGTGCCTAGATTGATTTTGCGAGTCATTTTATTTACTATTACTCGGGCAGCTGGGATACAGGTGCCCCATGAGGCCAGAAAAAATCATTTGCTGCTGGCCACTGAGTGTCTCCATCCGACATTGTTCGATTGGGCCACGGTGGTGACGACCAACATTAAACGACAGCTTACCAAGTGTAAGCGAGATGGAAACAAGCAGTTTGGGTATGCATCGATCATTGTGACCTTCTTTCTAGAGCGACTGCCAATCTTCTGGGTACCTGGAGGAATAGTATCAGACCCAGTGTTGAGGGAACCGAGGTTGCACCGATGGGCAGAGCTTATGCCCAGAGGAGGAGGGGGCCAACAGATGTCCTGGAAGCCCGAGTTCTTTATCTGGCTCCAACACCAGATGATCGTCATTGAGGACTGGCCCTATGCGGGCATGGATTTCACTGGAGATCCTGATCTCCCTCTGCCCGACGGAGAGGATTGGGATGAGGAGCTGGGTAAGAACTCTTTGTTTTTTAATGTTTTTATGTATTTAATTTTTTTGTTAATACATGCCTTATTTCTTACAGCGTCCATATATGTATACAGATGTTGGTGCTAAGCGACCAGCTGACTTGCCCCACAATGTGCGTAGAGCACAACCCGCAGTAGATCCTCAGATAGAGGGTGAGGATGATCTCGTGCAGAACCTCGAGGCACTCATTCGAGGTATTCCAGACTATGGCAGGTTGGCAGATGTACCTAGAGCTTATCAGAGGCACATGGTGGGAGTGTCTACTCGTGTCCATCGTCTGTTGAGACGTTTGGTGTGAGCGGTGACATGCTATCATGAGCATAACCGTGTTTAGACGCCTAGGTTTCATTTTTGCATATTTTTTTAGGAGTATGTTGTCAGCAGCTGTATAGACTTTGGACATGTATTATTTTTGTAACGCGCAGGGCACGAATATTTTGACTCACATATATATATATATATATATAGATATATATATATATATATATAATATATTATAATTATATATATATATATTTATATATTTTATTATTTATACATATGATTAGTGGTTTCTTCATGTTTTTCATTTCTTACTTTACAATGTTTTATTTACAATTTCCAAGTCTATCTAATTACATGATGTAGCCGAGCATCAGAATAATGTGTTCAATTGTCTGAATATGGTGATATGTAATAAACTCAAAATTCCTTTCTAAACATCTTTACACGTAAAATACACCTTAAATATGATGGTCTCTGAATGAATACCGCCTATTGAGCTGGAGGACGACAAGTAAATCAGTTACCACTAATGCCCGAATACCAAGATAATTGCCTTCATTAAGGAGCCGATTACGCGCACAATATCGGCGACATTATTCGTGGTATGACCCAACAGACACCTTTTGAAGATTCTATCAGCTCACATGAGATCATAGATCACCCATGCCGCAGAGTTTTTAAAATTTTTTCTAGGGAAGGGTTAAAACTTTTGCGGGGGGAAAAAAAAAAAGAAAAACGGGGGCCAACCCAGTTTCAGCGGGGGGGGGAAAAAAACCCCCCAAAAATTTTTTTTTAATATAAGGCGTATTAGACATCTTCACAAGAAGCGAAAGACACAATAAGCGACAAGCGACAATCGAGTCTAAAAAAACTCTAACACAGATACACAACACGCTTGCTAGAGTACATGTATATACAAAAAGGAAGCGTACTTAGCATCACGCGTAGTACTTTTTCAAATACAGCCCATTTCGGGGCTGCGCGAGAGGATTCCCTTCATAATCAATTAACTCATAGGCCCCTTTTTCCAAAACTTTCTTGAAAATATAAGGGCCTAGCCACATGGATTCGAGCTTTCTTGGTCCTAGCTTCTCGTTTGCCTGATCATATAGGAGAACTAAGTCTCCCTCATTGAAAGAAGGTGGATGAACAGCCTGGTCAAAGTGAGATTTGACTCGCTTCTTCTGCGTTTCGATAGCTAAATTAGCTAGGCGACAAGTCTCATCTAAACGCTCCAGATAAAGGAGATGTTCTTCTAATGGGGTAGTGTTAGGAAGTAGCTCCACGACTAATTTTAATGAAGGGATTTCACACTCAATCGGAAGGGTAGCCTCTAGTCCATAGACTAGTTGAAATGGAGTGAAACCGGTGGCATCCTTCACGGAAGTTTGGTAAGCCCACAAAGCAGGGAACAACATCAAGTGCCAGTTAGACTTATGTATGCCAATGGTACGCTGAAGCATTGTAACCAAAATCTTTTTGATCACTTCAACTTGGCCATTGGACTGAGGGTAGTACGGGGTAGAACTATCGTGCTTTAAGCCTAACTAGGTTGTCAGTTCTGTCATCATATGATTCCAGAAATGTTTCCTGTGATTAGTGACGATGGCTTGAGGGATGCCGAATCATGAAATAACATGATTAAACAAAAATTGCGCCGCTGTGTGACTGTCTTCATTCAGAGTAGGCATCGCCTCGGCCCATTTAGTAAAATAATCGACGGCAACGATGATGAACCCATGCCCCCCGGCCAAGCGAGGGTTACAAGTGACATAATCAATGCCCCATTTGGCAAATGGGCCGACGGTAACAACAGGGTGCAAAGGAGCAGCGGGTGCCCGCATCTTCCGTTGGAAATTTTGGCACTCGTGACAGGAACGGACCGCAAGAATGCAATCCTTGAAGATGGAAGGCCAAAAATAGCCAGCACGGAGAATTTTTTGAGCGGTAGCATAGCCAGACATGTGACCGCCATAAGCACCTGAGTGGCAGTCATTCAAGACTCTCTCAGCCTCCTCGTGAGTAAGACAACGGCGGAGAACAGAGTCGGCGCGGAGGTGATATAAAGTATCCCCATGATATGATATGGTTGAGATTGATGACGAATCCTTCGCCGAGCGTCTTTGGAAGTGCCCGGGTGGAAGGAGGACATTTGCAAATACGTAAGAATGTCACCATACCAGGGGTCGAGGGTGCTGATGAGAAACAAGGTCTCATCCGGAATGTGATCTTCGGTGTGAGATGGCGAAGAAGAAGATGGAAAAGAGCAAATTAACTCAGCAAAAACTAGCGATTTCTTGGACTTGGCGGTAGCGAACTCCAAGTCAAACTCTTGGAGGATGACAATCCACTTAGAGTATTTGCCCCCCAGCAACTAGTGTGACATGATATACGTCATGGGGTTGCAATCTAAAATCACTGTAGTAGTATGCAACAGAATATAATGGCGGAAACATTGGACATCGCAAACAGCGGCTAATGCCAACTTCTCGACATGTGCATATCGAGTTTCCGTATCAAGGAGGTTTCTACTGAGATAATAAATGACATGCTCCGTGTCATCGTCGTCAGTTTGAACAAGAACCATACCGATAGTGGTGTCGGCGGCAGCTAAATAGAGGATGTAGTCACAATGATAGTTGGGAGGGCGAAGCAATGGAGCCGAGACAAGGAGACCCTTGAGACTCTCAAAATATTCTTGAGCCACAGCATCCCAATGAAAAGGGACATCCTTTTTAAGTAGGCGTGTAAAACCTTTAGCCACTTCGGCGTAGTTCGGAACAAAACGACGTAAAAAATTCGCTTTTCCTTGCAAACTTTGCAATTGTTGTAAGGTAGCAGGGGGAGGGAGATTCACTATAGGTTCAACTTTGAGGGGATCCAGGAGGATTCCCTCGTGGGAGACGACGAATCCGAGAAGTCGACCCGATTCTACGCAGAAGACACACTTATGAGTATTAAGCCTGATGCGGTAGTGTCGACAGCGAACTAATATCTCGTGAAGATGAGCAGGGTGGTCCTGACGCTTAGCCAAATGAGCTGGAAGATCATCTAGGTAAGGATGTACAATGTGTCGGATGTCATGAAAAGCGTACGACATTGCACATTGGAAGGTAGCGCCGGCATTTTTGAGACTGAAAGGGAGCTTCTTATAAGCAAAGGTACCCCACGGACAGATGAAAGCAGTCTTGTGTTGATCAGCGGGAGCAATATTGATCTGGTTGTAAGCAGAAAAACCGTCCATAAAGGAATACATCTCGCTTCCCGCACACTCGTCAATAATTTGATCAATGAATGGTGTGGGGAAATTATCTTTAGGACAGGCCCGATTGATATCACGATAATCAACACAAACGCGAATAGTGCCCTGTTTTTTAGTGACAGGTACGATATTAGAAACCCAATCTGTGAGCGAGATAGGATAAATAAAACCTGCTTTAAGAAGTTTTTCTACTTCGGCCTTGATTGCTGCAGCCTTTCGGGGGTGTACTTGACGTAAACGTTGACGAACAGGCTTAGCACCTGGGTACGTGATGATTTCATGCACCACTATGCTAAGATCAATGCCGGGCATTTCTTCATAGGACCAAGCAAAAACGTCACGAAATTCGCGAAAAAGGTTCGAATAAAGTTGAATCTCCTCTGAAGTACAAGTGACTCCGATATGAACGTGTTTGACGATCCCTAGTTTAATAGAGATGTCAATAGGCTGGGTTTGCGTAATGTTTGCCATATTACCTTCAGAAGAGGTTTTGTAAACCTGAACAGGTGACTGAAGGAATCGGAATGGGAAACAAGGAGCAAACCATTGAATAGGAGGTGGCACATCCTGAGGGACAGAGAGTAACGAGGAACGATGATGGGTAACATGCCAAGGAGGTTCCTCGAGAGACATAGTCTCTATAATAGCTTCGTCGGAAGAAAATATTTCTTTTAAAGGATCCGAAGAAGTTTGATCTGCAATCCCTAAGGATGGAGTGAATGTGTGGAAATTTTTTCTCGAAAGTGCAACATCAGAAAGAGGAGCCGATGCAGCTATAGTTTCAACATAGTTGAGTTCGACTGGACTCAGCGGCATATGGTCGCCCCATGAATCTACTTGGTCGATGGGAGGAATGATCCATGGATCAAGACAAGTAGAAATCATATTGACGGAAGCGACATTCGAAGGCGAGGCTAGAAAAACACCCATAAGGGCAGGATCTTTAAAAAGTCTGTGACCTAAACTCTCAAATGATTTAGAGGTATGCTCCACAAAAGGGATAGTTCCTTCTGAAGAGGAAGCGAAAAAATTCAGTTGGTCGACCATAATAATCTTCCCTTGATGAGGGAATCGAATGATACGAAAGTAAGATGAAGCAAAAGCTTGCATCGCATAAATCCAACTGCGTCCGAGAAGGAGGTTGTAGGTTAGAGTAGCATCAATGACTTCAACTTCCATCTCGACCATTTTCCCTTCCAAAGAAATGGGTAAACAAGGGAGAATACCATAAGGACGGGATGCTCTTCCATCAAAAGCTTCCAAGGTTGTGGGAGACTGACTCAACGTTGGAGAACCAATAGCTTTCCAATAGGCAACAGACATGATGCAAGTTGAAGCACCTTCATCAATGACTGTGCGATGGATAGTTTTCTTATCAATAACAACATGTATGGGAAAGGCAATTTGGGGAGGCAGTCTCTAAGTATGGAGGTCTAAGTCGAACGTAATCAAATCTGAGTCTGTCAGATCTATACCGCCGATAGCGGATAGAAAGGACTTCCTCTGAGAGGGGCAGCTCTGGAGAACTTCTAAAGCGGACATAGCCGATGGAGTCTGGGCTAAATCCTCAATGATATTATAGTGCCGAGCAGCACGAGCATTTGGGTTGTAAGAAGATTTCCGGAGTACTCCTTTTGGAGGGGGTCGAATAGGCGTTTCAATATTAGGTCTCTCGATGTGGAGAGGGCTTGAACTAAACGAAGGAGCACTGGTGGGGACCTCAGGCTCCTTGCTGACAGACGGATAATCTTTTGTTCGAGTACTAATATTAACAGGGACCGTTCCCGCCATAAACACTTGGGAACCGAAGGAAGAGGGAGGTTGAGAGGGGTCAGCGACCATTTGGGTTTGCTGTGAAGGAAAGGGTTCTTTAAGCACCACAGGGACCCCAGGAGCGCCTTTCAACAAACGACTAACTTCAGATTGCCGAGGGCAGTCCTTGGTATAGTGATCCTCATCACAGATAAGACAAGGATACTTGGGTTTGCGTTTGGCACTCTCCTCAGATTTTAGGTTGTTCCTACTTAGGTTGTTCCGACTTGTTTTTCCCTTTCTCTTTCTTTTTTGATTTCGAGGTTTTGTCTGTCTTGGTTGACTGAATGGCATTAACCTCAGAGGTAGGTTTAGAAGGAGGTGTAACCTAGGAAGTGTTTTCATTTGGAGCATTTGATTTCTGCTTCCCAGGGTTTGCGGAATTCTTGTTGGAGGATGAACTCACAGACCCAATAATGCCGTCAACTGTAGGCATTGGCGGGGATTTGGATGTTCCAGGTCTAGGGGCATCAGGCAAATAATCATATAATGTACCTGACTGAGAATAAACTAAGTCAAGGTATTGAGCATGCACGATAGCTTGCTCTTCAGTAACACACGCTCCCATAGCAATGTCCCGAGCTATTGGAGGGATGAACGAAGTCGTGAACCAATCCGTAAGAAGCTGGTCGGGAATCCAAAATTTAATCATACGTCTACGCCTTATCCATTCATGAATGTGATCAGAGATGTGCGTAGTGGTTGATTGTCATAAGGACGTAAGGAGGTGTGTGCCCGTTTCATAACGAATGGGCAACTGAAAATGAGTAAGGAATGCCATAGCCAACGAGTTAAAATCCTGAAAGGATCCGCGATTTAGCTCAATATACCATTTAGCGGTGGAGCTAGTGAGAGTCCTTTGAAAGAGGCGAAGCTGAATCGAATCATCAAGCCATGAGTTAGATGAGCACCATAGATGATAAGTCATGACATGAGCTTGTGGATCTTCATTAGCTTTACCATCGAATTTCGGGCAATCACTAGGAATTTTGGTGGGAACCAGAGGCCAATAAGGATTATGAAGGATAGGATCATTAGTCAGTTTGGACACATCCGGTAATTCTAAAGTCGCTAAAAATGGTAACTGAGGATTAAATGACATCTGAGGCTGCTGGTATGATGGGACACCCGGGTTCCAACTAGGTGGTGGTGGCCCCCAAGGGCCTAGCCCTGACGGATTTTCCCCCATAGTATGCTGGCCATATGGATCTGTGTTTTGCCCCCCAGCATATGGATTACCAAACGATGCTACAGAAATAGCATGTGGTTGTTGATAATTTTGGTAAGGAGCAAACAAAGGTTGGCCTTGAGGTTGCTGGTAACCGTAGTGCGGTGGGACCCCAAATTGAGTTTGAGACCTAGGCTGAGTTTGATAAAATGTTTGAGATTGACCTCCAGCCTGCATTTGAGAACTAGACAAATTTTGGGATCCGACTTGGGTCCAGGTGCAAGGTTGAGCAGCGCCAGTAGACAGATAACCTTGGGCTATCTGAGTGGAAGGATAACCTTGCTGGTATTGAGGTTGGCCTACCTACTGATACTGAGTTTGGCCTACCTGCTAATACTGAGGTTGGACTCCCTGCTGATACTGAGGTTGGCCTCCCTGCTGATGTGCAGCAGAGGGTTGTCCTATCATACCAGATGGTTGTGTTTGAGGATGACCAGTTTGTCCAGAAGACTGAGTATACTGGACAGTTGGTTGACTGATTGTTTGGGCAGCTTGGCCCGAAACTTGGGTATATTGGACGTTAGGTTGATTCGGATTAACAAATGATTGACCAGTTTGTCCAGTATGAGAACCTTGCTGGAGACCAGGTTGAGCTTGTTGAATAGAAGGTTGGCCTGGGTTACCAGTAGGTTGTGTATAAGGAGTGAAAAAGGGACCACTAGAAGCAAAAGGATTTCCTTGGAAGGATTGTCCTTGTAGATTTTGCTGGTGTGGTTTTTCAGGTTGAGCATAAGACACTTGACCACCATGATAAGAGGTAGAACCCCAATCTATGGATAGCGGAACCGAAAGCTCTCCAACTGACAGCTGACCTGTCCCAGTACCAAAGGGTGGTAGATACTGATCATACTGCCCCCCAAGTGAGACATTAGATGTAGGATCAAAGCCTGCAAATAAAGAGGACGAAGGTCGGCTAAAAATAGGGGTCAAAGAAGCCACAGATATAATTGGAGGGGTTGTCACCGAAGTAACAGTTGTACTACGAGGTGGTGGAGTCGAAGGCTCTGTATTGGAAAAGATGGGTGGTGACCAAATAGAGGTCAGAAAAGGAGATGATATAAAATCACGCAATGCTCTATAACCAAGAGGCAGTCCCCCAGTAGTAGCAGTCTTACTAACATGAGTAGACTCCATTGTGCTAGGAATCTCGTCCCCTGGCATGCCGGATTCGTTAGTAGTAGTAGGTGATGGATTTTCCATGTCAGAAGGAAAAGGTTTCCGAGGAGAAGTATATTCCCAAAAAGGGATACCGTTTTGAGAAGGTTCCCAAATAGGGTTCGTATAAAATTGGTAATCCTCGTCACCTGGAGCACGAGAGCTGATCGGTTGTATACTTGGAACAATAGGGAGAATTTGACTCACAACCGGACTCTCGGAAGACGAGATTGGTAGTTCTGCCAGGATGAGACTTCACAAAAATCCTAGGGAATCTAGCGAAACTAGTCCCTACTCAGACTAACGCAAACAAAATTTAACCGGGTTATGTGATCGTGGCCAAATAGATTTTAAGACACTTAACTTGACCTTTTCAATTTTAAAGAGTCGAGAAAAAGGACGAAAAGATGACTCTAGTCTCCTTCGATTTTATAATGAGCACGAAGTGACAAGCTGCTCACTTACACCTTTTCTTTTACAGAGTCTGAAAAGGATCAAAAGCGACTACTTTGGAAAACTAGGTAAAAGGTTTGCCAAACAATCCGTAAAACTGCTTATACACCTTGGCGATCAGATGAACACCAAGGACTTCCCGTACTGTAGTCAATCTTCCCGAATGATGTGTTCAGTGCATTACG